>JAVTVY010015721.1:0-60597 GCA_036873755.1 Hanleya hanleyi | reverse complement strand
GAAACTGAGATTGCTGAGAGTCTATATACTGATACGGAGAGCTTGACCTCAGATAGTCAACCTACATAGCAGGAAAGTGAGGCAGAACCTACCTTCTGGGATCGTATTGTGACAGCAGCTATCAATACTCATGCTACAGCGATCGAGGACGCCGGACAGGATAACTTACAACAGGCATACACCCACATGCGACCCATCATCAAGAAAACAGCCATGGTGATCTATGAACAGTATACTTTACTACTGCTTGAAATGAAAGGCGACCCCAGGTCCATCATGAAGACCGAGCGTCACTTGGAAGAGGATGTGGGGCTACCATCCACTGAGGCCCTGGAAAATGCGACCAGGATGCGCAAACAACTCTTTCAGGACATGCTGCTCGAGCAATATCCAGGCCTGCCCGACGACGATTAGGTCACACCGAGCAAAGATGAAAGTTTCTGAAACGGCGACTTCATATTGGACAAGAGCAGCCGAGAATACATCTAACGCAGTAACGGGCAAGAACGACTATGACTGATACAGCGCCAAATGGCGGCCTCTGATTGGACAAGAGTCTTCTTGAATTGTGAACATACCCAACGCGGCTCCCCCAGCGTGGGTATGATGTAATGGAGGGGAGAATAAACCATATGAAAAAACAAACATATTGTAGTTGTTCTCTCATCTGTCATCCTTGTTGTTGTTATTTTTCTTTCATCTGTGTATATCATAGCGTCAAGGCGGTATGCTAGGGCGTTAAGGCGTAACGACGGGCATTAAGGCGTAACGACAAGAGCTCGGAACTCGGGGATGGAGTAGTCGGAAGCTCGGAGCTCGGGGCCCCAAAATTGTTGCTTTCTATACTACTTCTAAATGTAAGATGAGGACCCGGATGTAAAACACGGTCCATTTGACCAGGTATGGGCCCTCAATCACTCGACAAACCTCCACGAATCCCCAAAATGCTTGCTTTCTATACTATGGCCAGACTGCGCATGCGCAAAATGATGAGAACGGACGATACATTAGTCCAGTCGGATCCCACTCACAAAAAAATGAGCACCCCCCATACCCAATACAGGCATTTTCCCGTATATTGTATAATACAGGCCCATATTGTAGAGGTAAAGTCCGTGTTCCTCTTTTTATATTTTCGGGGACAAATCCTCATTTTACATGCACCCATCCATGACTTGATAGGCAGACCCCGATAAACCAGGAACCGATATTCGCCCTTTGGCACAGGGTTGATAGGAGTTTCCCCCTATTGTAGGGATAAAGCCCGTGTTCTGTTTTTATATTTTCGGGGACAAATCCTCATTTTACATGCACCCATCCATGCACCCAGACCCTCATAGGCCCGGGGACCGATATTAGCCCTTTTGGACAAGGTTGATATGGGGTTTCCTCTATTGTAGGGGTAAAGTCCGTGTTCCGCTTTTTATATTTTCGGGACAAATCCTCATTTTACATGCACCCACCCATGACTTGATAGGCAAAGCCCGGGGACCGATGTTAGCCCTTTTGGACAAGGTTGATAGGGTTTTTCCTCTATTGTATGGGTAAAGTCCGTGTTCCGCGTTTTATATTTTCGGGACAAATCCTAAATTTACATACACCCACTCCCCCACCCTACCTCTCTCAGCAGGCCCCGATAACCCAGGGCCCGATATTAGCCCTTTGGGATAGGGTTGATAGGAGTTTTTTCCCTATTGTAGGGGTGAAGTCCGTGTTCCGCTTTTTATATTTTCGGGACAAATCCTAAGTTTACATGCACCCACCCATGCACCCAGACCCCGATAGGCCCGGGGCCGATATTAGCCCTTTGGGATAGGAGTTTTTCCCTATTGTAGAGGTGTAAGTCCGTGTTCCGCTTTTTATATTTTCGGGACAAATCCTAAGTTTACATGCACCCACCCATGCCCCCAGACCCCGATAGGCCCGGGGTCCGATATTAGCCCTTTTGGACAAGGTTGATAGTGGGTTTCCCCTATTGTAGGGGTAAAGTCCGTGTTCCGCTTTTTATATTTTCGGGACAATTCCTAAGTTTACATGCACCCACCCATGCGCCCAGACCCCGATAGGCCCGGGGCCCGATATTAGCCCTTTGGGATACGGTTGATAGGAGTTTCCCCCTATTGTAGGGGTAAAGTCCGTGTTCCGTTTTTTTTTTTTTCGGGACAAATCCTAAATTTACATACACCCACTCTCTCACACTACCTCTCAGCAGGCCCTGATAAGGCAGGGACCGATGTTAGCCCTTTGGGATAGGGTTGATAGGAGGTTTGCCCTATTGTAGGGGTAAAGTCCGTGTTCCGCTTTTTATATTTTCGGGACAAATCCTAAATTTTCATACACCCACTCCCCCACCCTACCTCTGTCAGCAGGCCCCGATAAGCCAGGGATCGATATTAGACCTTTGGGATAGGGTTGATAGGAGTTTTCCCCTATTGTAGGGGTAAAGTCCGTGTTCCGCTTTTTATATTTTCGGGACAAATCCTAATTTTACATGCACCCACCCATCACTGAATGACCCTGGAGAAGCGCTTGACTTTGACACCTCACCCAACCCAATCAGTCAACTTGGGGCCCCTCTCGCTCCTGAAGATTGCCGAACATTCCCACGAAAACCCACGTATTTGGGACTACTTTCTGTCCGCGGAGGCAGACCGCACCACCGCCAGACCGCATAACTGCGGAGGAATACATGCCCTCAAAGGTCACGTGACCGGAAGTGCACTCAATGACCTTTGCCGGAACTACAGCGGCCTTGACCTCTCGTTTGGGTTAAAGCATTCTTTGCATAACAACCTTCCACCCCTCTCGACTAAAAGTGGTTTGGCCCGAGGTCAGAGGTCAATGAAAGGGTTAATACTCTTTCTATACTACTCAGCTCCTAATGAAAAAGGGAAAAGCGGTACTGCCATTGTAATTCCATTTAACTAAATATATGATCAAGAAGTTTGATTTTAAAAACTGATACCCTTGACAGATTACCAAACGAGAAGTTATTATTCTTGTGTGCTTGTTTATTTCTTTCTTTTCTTTCTTATATTTTACAGGCCGACGTACCCGTACATAACAAAATAAGTTTTAATAAAGTGATTGTATGAAAACAAGAATTCCAGCGTGACGAAATCACGGTTTGGAGGGTACTTTAAAAGTTTGAAGCTCTCTTTACTGAAAATGTATTCTTTTTAAGCAGACTTTCTACGTTTCATCAAGTAAAGTATAATATCCTCCGGAATATCGCAGGTTTTTAGTTATAATCTTTCGAAAATGTCCGTGACCGGAATCACAGTGAAATTCCTCCATTTCGACAAGAGTTGCTTGTCAAATTTTTTGCGGCTCTCATTACATTTGATTATTCTTATATGCCATCTCTCGCTAACATACAGTACCCAAGGATGATAAAAAAAACTTTCCTTGTGAGAAAAAAGATTAACTTCAGTGGGTCATCACAGGGTTAAATCTGTCCGTGACTGAATCACAAAAAAAATCATGACGGATTCATGAGTGTGCATTTTAAATATTCTTAGTAAAAAAGCTTTATAAATAACATTTTTTGTAAAAAAAAAAAAAATCCTAGGATGAATTTATCGAACCTAATTATAAATTGAGACCGACTTTTTTATTTTGATTTTTTCAAGGATATATATGCCTTTTAGTAAAATGCAACTTTTCTTCCTTGACAATTTCGAATTTCCCGAGTTGATCAGGTTTAGAAATTGTTGGAGAAATAATTCGCGCTTAAAAACACATCTGTGTTATTGTCGTGTTCCCGGGTATAAAGCGAATAGAAACAAGTGAGAAATGACTACATTGTAGTCAAAACCTGCGGCAGTGGCAATAATACAGTGAAAGACATATCAGCGGAGGTAGTGGTAATTGTAGAAAAAAAGCGCCATCTGCCAGGGTTATCATGCCAAGGGAAGTAATTTTCAAATTGTAACCCACAATTGTAGAAATTGCGTAATAGGTCTGATACCATATATATATATTCACTTTCTCCCTTCAAAATCCGACGATTTTGACTGGTTCGTGCCGTCTATACTGAATTGACAGACGAACTCACAATGATTGCTTTGGCAATGCCTTGGTACAAGTATCGTGTATGCCAAATTCGGTTCAGTCGTTGCTTTTGGCAAATCAAAAAGGCTTTCAAATATTTGGAAATCCAAACAAATTTCGAGGATTTAGTCATAGCGCGAAAATCTGCTCTCTTCAGTCTCCCTTCTCGCTTACTCTGCCGATCAAAATGGAAAATTTATATTTCCTTCAAAGTTATTTTTCAATGAATTTAGTATCAGGTCTATCACTTTCATCTGTGAAACTGTGGAATGGAGTTTAAAACTTTATCGAACTGTCCAGGAGGCATACTGACACTTTTTCACTATTCAAATTGAGGCCTGTTACAGTCTTGATATTCGATTAGAATAATGAATTAAGTTTCTGCATTTACGTTTGTTATCATCTGTAAACTTAATACCTTGCCACTCTTTCCCACACAGCAAGTCAATACCAAGACATGGTTTGCTCCTTCTATATAAATGATTAACTATTTCATTCTTAGGAAATATCATCTCATCTGGCATGTTCGGCCAAGCCTTTTCGAAGTTTGCTAATTTTATTATTATTATTTTTTTAATCAAATTCTGCAAATAAGAAACATTTCTAGTCAGTATCTATGGATATATCGCTATACTCAATTCGCGAATATGTTTGTCACTACATGTAAGTCATTCAGAGGGTGATTTAAGTGCGAAATTTCGGGGCTAGTTCACTAAACAAGGTCTGTGTGTAAGAGAATGATGTCGAATTCTCGTTATTATCGTTTGATACATCAAATTGTTGCATTCGCGAAAATGACTGCCAAGTTAAAGTCAATGCGAAAGGTATCTAAGTATCAAAATCAAACTCAAAAACCCCTCCTGGAAAACAAAGGCCCTAGCTTTTGGCCACGAGGTCAACTAGATCGTTTTTATGGCCAGTATCTGCTATATATGACGTAATTCCATACGTAAAACTGATTGACAAAGTAACGTAAATTTTGTATAGAACCAGTAAATTCTAGCAGAAATGGGCTCCGACTTGAGAGGATGATGTCAAATGCAATATGTTTCTGCGCTTTGTCTGCTGATACACATAAGTATTGAATTTACGGAAGTGATTAATGCTCTTCTAAAGGGAGTCTGAGTGCGGAAGAGGACGGGAACATCAATACCAGCGAATCAAGGCCCTGGCTTGCGAGAATGAGGATAGAGAAGCTGTGTTCCGAAAGAGAATCATTCAAAATAGCAATTTGTCAAATGTCATGCTTGTAACCGAAAGTGCACAATATAACTGCACGACTGCGAGGTATTGTTCGCGCACAGGGGTGTCTAACTCATTAAATACTACATAGTCATTTCTGTCCCTTCGAAGTGGGCTACCATTTGAAATTGTCCGGTAATGAGTGAGTCCATCTGAATCCTTTCGTCGGCAAAATAAGCATTCAAGATTCAAGATTTTATTGTACAAACACCAGTCAAAGGCAGAGTACAAAATTTTAAGAGGAATACAACAAGAGAAACAATGGAACAGTGACATGAATATTAATATTTATATATATGTTATATCTGAGAGATATGTTATATCTGAGAGATATGTTATATCTGAGTGTTACCGTTGATATTAGAACCTTGATTTTTGGCATTGAAGTGCATCAGGGGACTGTTACCAGCATGTTTCGAGCTGACCTACTTTTGATGAAAATTTCTGGTGATTTTTGATTAAAATCACTGGTGAATCTAACTTGAGCCGTGCCCATCTTAATATAGGCAGGATTTCAACTGGGGGTTCAAGAGTTCAGCGTGCGTCGGAGTCCTAATGCCTACCCTACTTCTTATGTCCTGTGACGTTATTCACACTGGGCATGAAGGTGCATTAGGGGACTGTTGCCAGAATGTTTCGAGCTGATCTACTTTTGATGAAAATTTCTGGTGATTTTTGATTAAAATCACTGGTGATTCTAACTTGGGCCGTGCCCATCTTAATATTGGCAGGATTTCAACTGGGGGTCCAAGAGTTCAGTGGTTGTCGGAGTCCTAATGCCTACCCTACTTCGTAGGTCCTTTGACGTTATTCACACTATTCTCATGCATAATAAATCCAATCTGGAAATTAACGAAGCAATAATTCATTCCACCGAATATAGTTGCAAATGAATTCAAACGCGCTTGAAGACAGTGTTGTCATGTGAGATCGGAGGTTGAAAAGAAAAGTGTGGCAGAGATCACACTCTCTTAGCGCATGCGCATTTCAAAAAGTCACAAGAAGAAGAACAACAAGAACAACAACAACAACAACAACGCGAGCCTCCCGTAGACCTGCGTGCCGCAGGTAAAAACAGCATGCAAATATCTACGAAAAAAATGTGGGGTGAATTTTGTGCGAAAAAAACGTTTTTTGTTTTAAACGGATGCTTTTACATGGAATTCATGAAAAACATTTAATTACGGTATAGTATACCGTATATATACAAGTTTTAAGCACTCTCGTTCTAAAACTATAACGTAACCAAAGTTTTAAGATCGTGCAAATTTTAAACCAGACAAACTTTTCACAACAGGCAAAAACAGAAAGATGCTACACCAATAAAGATTTACATGCCAATTTTTTTTTGCGAAATTTAAGGTTAAAAGATCTTGCATTGCTAAAAATATCGGATAAAACGTCATCTTTTATAATATCATTAAAATTGTTCATGGTTCTTAGTAAAGGTAAAGGTGTTCGCTTCAGATGCATATTTTTTCCTTCAGATTCGCTCTCTGCTGCTATATTGACTCGCTCCGAGCAAGCCAGTAAATTGTGACCTAATGCTCAGGTATTCCCAACTCCTTGTCAGCCCGGCGAGGCCAGTCTAATGGGAAATTCTGGTTCATATTCTCAGTTACCATTAGTTTTTTCATGAACGACCCACATATTTACGAACACTAATCATTTATATTCATATTTTTATGAAAAGCACCCCCTTCCAGTCGCCATAATCATGTCCAAAGGGCAACACTAACAAAATCAAAACCTTTTCAGCTCTGTGTCTATCCTACAATATCACTATAACCAATTTCATGAAAATCGAACAAGCCACTGGAAAAAAAAATTGTGTCATAATGTTCAGGACTACTGCACCATCTAATGATCATACGAAAACATACAAACACAACCAGGCCAATTCCCCTGCAAGACCTAGCTAGCTCAACAGCAAGTTCATCTAAAACATCTCCAAAAGTTTCAGAGATATGTGAAGGCAGCGGTGGCGTGTCTGGTGGCAGCCTAGTAGTATCTCTGTAATACATAACATGATGCTCCAATTAAACTTTACTCTGATACTAGTATTTTTTTATTCAAGGCTCTTACAGATATGGGTTCACTCCAATCTAATTAAAATTAAATCCTATCTGCTCCCCATTTGGATATGTCGCTTATATAGCGACATGTACAATTGGGGAGCATTGATAGGATATTAATTTATTAAGATTGGGGTTCACTCATTGTCCAATTTTCAGGTTGCATGTCTTTGGCACAGCTTTTTTTTTCTGTGCTAAATTGCCATTTGGTCTTCAGTTGATCGAATACTGGTTCAAAATGTCTTAAAAATCATTTCCATCTGTCAATTGGGTTGGCATTTGTGGTAAATTGAAGAAAAATCACTTACCTGCAGTGAAATGAACTTTATTTGGGAAAAACTAGACTGCAGTCATACAGTTTTTCTGTGGTACAAGCGAAGATCATTTTTGTTTTGTTTATTTATAAGCTTTCATTAAAGTAGAGAGCAGTAAATGAATTAATATATTCGTGCAGGATACCTCAGTAATGTCAAGTGAAATAACAGATTAACACCAAATTTATTTAACAACCAGTCTTTATTCACAACATTTACACCAGCAGTCACATACCACACTGTTAAAACAATAAATAGAGGTTATTTGTAAATAACTGTTCTTATCAGTGAAAAACAACACACAATCTAAACAATTACACTAATGCTGAGATCACTATTAATCATCCGCTACAGTGTTTTGTTGTTGTAAGAAATTGCTGTCACTGTTGAACAAAAGTTTAAATAACTTGAAAATGACATCACAACATGCTGAAACATTACACACATATAATTCAAGTTACGGTGATGCAATAATATGTTAAATGGGTGTATTTCTGAATGAAACAGATGCTCAAAATGTTTTTGAATTTTTTGTTTATACACAAGATCTTGGTAACATTTATTTGTTATCAATAATGCCTTCTTTCTAAATTTCTTTACTGAACATAGCAAGTCAGTATGGTCAATATTTCTTATACTGAACTAAATATACCTTGGAAAATAGTTCAAACAGATGACTACAACCGCTGATCTTATTTTCACTTTGCTGAAAACACATTTGGAGGCATTTTTTTGTAAAATGTGAAACATTTGGAGGTATTTTTTGTAACAAGTGAAATCTTGAGTACCAGTACCGAAAATTGATAAAAGTTCACAAACGTTTTTAAACACATTATTCGGTCAAATATTCACCAGGCTTGTATCAATTGCATGCAGTCAGCCTGAATTCATATCTGTGTGAAGTTAGTTTGCTGTGACTTGCTATTTTCAAGTTATTAAAACTTTTTCACCAGTGACACCAATCTGTTACATCATAATCAATCTGGTTTCCTCTTAATTCATTGACCCATAGATGTCACCAGATTCTCTCTCATTTACCCTTCACCCAACTTTCTCCCATAACATGGCGTTGGGAGAAACCAGCTGAACATTGGCAAAACTGGATGTGTACAACTGTTTTTGGTCACCATCCATAGTGATCTCAAGCTGCCTTGAAAACAAACCCTTTTGCGGGTAGGTTTATTATTTTTTTTAATAGGTCTACTGAAGAAACCTGTAAAGCTTCTTTTTGTTTTCTTTCAGATATACCCCCAACCAACATTTAAGATATCTACAACAAGTTCATATGTAAATGTGGGCAATTGTTGGTCACAGATATCAAGTAACTATTCACGACATGGGGTTGCTGCTGTCTGCAAGGATTTGACCTCCAACCAGAGTCTGTAAGATCCTATTAGCGACTTCACAGTACACAGGGTTGATAGAATATTAATATATGTCACTTCATGGTTTGGTATTCAGCGTTTTTGGCGGTGTACTTATTTGCATAGGGGCATAGCAACTGATTGGCCACCTTGATGCACCTTATACTCGTATATGATTACAAATCAATATGACATGCATCCAAAGTTTATGAAACTATATTCTTACTAAATTCATCTCTAAACTTGAATTATGCAATACCAGTAGACAATATTAAAGCTTCACGCCTTGGCTAGTACAGCAAAAGCATACAGGATATGCACATGGTATACTATGCAGAGTAGGAGCAGGCAGATTCTGTGTATCTTGGGAGCTGTAATTTACACATCTTGTAGTTTTTTGTTAGAATTAAATGGAAGGTCCAGGTCAGTTAACTGACAACTTACACAGGTCGACCCTACAGGAAGTCACAACCATTTCAAGGGTGTCCTCCATTATCTTTGAATCAACCTCTACCAGATATATGTACAAATGGAGAGGAGTGCTCTGATGACACGGACATTCCCCTCAAAACCATTTAGTGACCAATTTTTCATGCCAATATCCATTTTTTTTTCCATTTATGCAATTTATCACGATAACTTTGAAGAAAACATTGATCGATATGAATTAGTTTTTGAGAACTTTCATGCAGAAAATTATTATTTAATATGAATTAGATTTGAGAACTTCTATGAAGAAAAATGGAATAAGAACTTCAAATGCATGTCCATATAAGCCAGGCACTACTTACAGGGTTTCCTGACAAAGTTTGACCTGGAAGGCAGTGAAGACTCCATTAGTATCTATCCCAGCAGTTTTATCATGTTGCCGGGTCAGCCAAGTTAAGCCAGTTTCGTGTACAAATAGCTTTTTTTAGGCGAATTTCTTTTCACAGGAGAATAAGCCTTAACAGTGTTTTTTGGATCTATACATAATGGTTGACATCCAACCAAATAATCCACTGTTTTTTCCCCACATGGTTGTTTGAGCGTACAAAGCAATAAAAATCAAATTGTGAATCAACAAATGGCCCATTCCACAGCACGTACAATATAATTTCAGCAATGGAGAGAGAAAAAAAAGGAGATTTTCTTATCATTATCTTCAACATTTATAATGCTGGAAAGAACGTATATAATTTCTGTGGATATGGATCAAATACTGATTCTAACATATTTCAAAGATATCACAACAAGCATGAGCAGACAAAGATGAATCAATATAAAAGTTGTTTAAAACAATCAAGAATACAAAAAAGTATGAAAAGTGTATGTTGAAGCCTAGAAAATTATCCCACTTTAAGTAGAGTATTGTTTAAAGTACCAAATTATTTTATATAGTGGAAGAGATTCAATATAATAATACCCATACCTCTTAGTCTGCATTCATATTAGAAGACAAAACAACTATCTTTATTATCAAGACTAGGGGGCATTCAAGTATTATGGACACATTGAGGGGAGGGGTCAAAAAGTTGGTATATTTCCATTTTGCATACAGGAGGGGGGGGGGGGGATCAGAATTTTTGCATATGTAATACTTGAATGCTCCCCTACATGAATTATCAAAATTCCAACATAGAGAAAAAAGTCCTTGGTTGTACCACTTGATAATAAGAGTAAATGCATGAACAAATGTCAGGCCTCAACAAGGATGAGAATGCAATCTTAGACCTGGATGTTATCAAGACCAATTTGAAGTACTCGCTGTACGAGGTTGTAATGAAGTAGAATGGTTAATTCCTGGAGAATCAGCCAGGCCAATCAGGGCAGTCCCAAGAGAAAGATTTTCAATCATCATGATGGCTTACTTAAGTACATCAATTTAACTTTAAATTCGACCACATATGGGATTTTCCAGTTTAGATTTACCCGAGTACAAATTCTTGTTCTGGCAATCAGAAATAAATTATTCACACGTAAGAATTGCATGCGAGTTCCAAATGAGATCTTGGAGAGGACATACAGATACTATGGTGATTAAGCTGATATGAATGTGATTCAACGAGCCATGTGCAATTGTCTTTATCCAGTGAATCACCAATTTTCCTTCAATCATTTCCATGTAATATATCCAGCAGACAAATGACCTGTGTTGTAACTTGCAAATCCAACCTTTGAAGTTTCAGTTTCACTGAAGTGAGGTGACAGATACAATTCAGGATGCGAAATAGCCCTTTGCCCGGGGCAACCTAAATTTCCTTTAGGCAACGGCACGGGTTCGAGCCCAGCTGGTCCATGTGTGAAAGTTTGTCAGTTACTTGCCGAAGGGCGGTGGTTCTCTCCGGGTATTCTGGCTTCCTCCACCAACCAAACTGACTGTCACCATATGAGTGAAACAAACTTGAGTGTGACATTAAGCCAAATACCCTCCCTCCCTCCCTCCTTTGGGCAACCAAATTCTGTCCAAATTGCAATGCATTTGGATGTGTTGGTTGCCCTTAATTGCCGATGGGCAACTAGAATTTCATACCCTGCAATTAGCATTCACCATTAGCACGCAGACAATTACCTCCCCTTAACTATTCAACCCTAAACTTCATACTCCTGAAATGTCTCGCAAGCTTAAGCCCAACTCGCACTACAAACATTTTGTTGTATTAGAACAGAACAGTTTTTTCGTGTTTTTGTTCGTGGTAACCTCACACTGCGAACATTTTCTCTTGACCGCCAGTCGCCGCGATAAAGCAGTGAGGCTGCCGGTCATGTGATGGGGGCCATTTTGTTGTGTGATGTGAGAGCGGCTTCGTCACATGACCGACAGCTGCCAGTTGATTGGATAACTGTTGGTAAATGTTCGGAAACATGTTCTCGATCACCACACACTGAAGACAACATGAGATTGATCTAATCAAAACCCCTCGGCTTTCCCCAAGTGATTGTGACCCATGTGTAGTGTGAATTGGGGAAGAGATAGTTCTATGTGGGATGATCAAGATATACCGGTAGTTGGTTACATTCAGGCATATAGGACAGAAATAGAAAAATTATATATCTGTAAAGGGGCATAACTCTGTAAAATATAGGTCGAGGGGAGCCACTTTCGATAGGCGTCTGACTTAGCACTCTGTAAAATAAGAACCGAGACGAATAAGCTGTACCGAACATGGATCTGCAGATTTAACTTGTACATTCAGCTACAGATAACAAAATTGGAGATTATTACATCTGAAAGGGGCATAACTCCATAAGCTGAGGCGAGAAATCCTTTGTTGGCTTGTAGAATACAACAATATAAATAAGTTTCCAAAATATAGTAGCTATACCAAACACAGTTCTGCAGATATAGTTGGTTACATTCAGGCATATAGGACAGAAATAGAAATTAATATATCAGTAAAGGGGCATAACTCTGTAAAGTATGGGCTACTTTCGATAGGCGTCGGACTTAGCACTACTGTAAAATAAGAACCGAGACGAATAAGCTGTACTGAACACAGACCTGCAGATATAACTTGTACATTCAACTACAGATAACAAAATCGAAGATTATTACATCCGAAAGGGGCATAACTCCATAAGCCGAGGCGAGTAATCCTTTGTTGGCTTGTAGAATACAACAATATAAATAAGTTTCCAAAATATAGTAGCTATACCAAACACAGTTCTGCAGATATAGTTGGTTATATTCAGGCATATAGGACAGAAATAGAAATTAATATATCTGTAAAGGGGCAGAACTCTGTAAAATATGGGCCGAGGGAAGCCACTTTCAATAGGCGTCTGACTTAGCACTAGATAAATAAGTGTAGAAAATTTGGTGGTTGTATCTCAAGCGGTTTTGCCTAAAATGCGGTAACGGACGGACGGACGTACATGGCAACGACAATACCCCGAGGCCAAAATGGCCGAGGGGTAAAAACTGTTTTGAGGATGAAAACATGTTCCGAAAATCAAACATGTTTGATTTCACGAACTTGTCCCTCGAACAGAATGTTAGTGTTTCTGGGCACCTCACACTGCAGACAAAACATGTTCTGGACAGTGTTTTTGTTCTAATACAACAAAATGTTCGTAGTGTGAGTTGGGCTTAATGGCAGCCGGTAATTGTATTAAACCATGACCTCGTGCAAAAAAAATTAAAGAAAATATGCGTACACAAGTACATGAATATTCTATAGCTCTGCCATGTGATCATTTTCTAGAGAGTATCTCTAATTTCAATGAAGTAATTTATATGTGTGTTGCAATAAACTAAAAGACATACTCTGTCGAGGACAATACATGCAGTCAATCAGTGAATCACCTTAAACAGGTTAGGGCGATCCCGCTCTCTAAAATGAGGGTAGAAAAGGCCGTTTTTGCTCAATAACTTTCGATTCCTTCTTAACCAATGCATCAAAATTTCAAGCGCATTGATTTATCTATTGGTCCATGTCATGAAATTAATTTGCTATGTGAAGAACCAGCCAATGTTCTTTAAACAGCGCGAAGGATGTTTGGCCTATTATGCAAATTAGATAGATGACAATTTACTTTTTTACTACCATTTAATGCGAATAGATATGTCTGTATGTGCCTCAAGAGGATTTTGCTGAATTCATTATGTGAACCGATTTATTGAGCAAAAACGACCCGTTTTACCTCCATTTTAGAGAGCAGGATTCCCCTAACCTGTTAATCAGTTGAAAAACAAGAACATTGGAAACAGCAATACTCTCACTTTAGCGTGGTTTAGGATCAAGAGGTAAAACCTTTTTAGACTTCCATAGATCAATCACCTTAACAGGTTCCAAATGTACTTATATTATTTGATAGCATCTAGGGACTGTATTTAATTCACACATGGAGTAAGATTATTTCTTCCACAATGTAGTGGTATGCGTGGGGGATGATTAATTTGGTTGGGTTGCTGAAGTAGAACACCAATTTGAGGTCAGGAAATAAACCAAAACATATCAGTCCAGCATGCAGATGGCTGCTTAATTAACTGATTTTTTGTCTTAAATATATGTGATGTCAAAGCCTCATCTAACATAATCTATCTAATTCAAACATGAATTGACTATTGAAATAATCACAGCACTAGTACCAATTTAAAGGTGAACTGCAAAGCTTTAAATTTTATCTAAAATGTTGCTTATATACATCTTGTCTTATGTGGCATAACTTTTATACGTTTTTGGGGCAAATATATTTTGCAAAATTGTACTAATAACAATATTTAAGTTATCCTGTTATAAATCCATTCTAAAAACTTGCATCGCTCGTCTCTCTTGGTTTGTAGAACGTTATGACATTATAGCAGTCTCCTTCATTCAAGTTTTATTTAAATGTGACGTCATGCTACGTCGGATGAATGAGCGAGGACCACTATAACGTCATGACGTTTCAAAAACAACGGGAGGCAAGCGACGACGTTTTTAAAAGTTCTGGCTTTCGTTTTCTGGTGGTATAAGTTTTGACTTCTCATATACCCAAAATAAAACAATAACCCACAGAACTACATGTATTACCATACATATTTGTAACAACTATAGAAGTTCTTGTTTTATGACATTTTAACAGAACATTGGAAAGCTTTTCAGTTCACCTTTAAGGATGCATGTTCATGTATCTATAGCTATTGATTATAGTAATGTACTAAAATCTTCACAATCAAAGAACTACATGTATATACAGGTTATACATTCTCTATGTTTGAGATATGTACAAATATTCAATTTAATCACTTTGAAGCAGCTGTAACAGGATATTGTTTAATAATTCTACTGAGCAAAAACAACAACAAACATCTTTGATGGTAAAAAATTGGAAAACACATTCATAAGGAAACACATTCACAAGGAAACCTGAAACAATCACTCACAATCTTTCTTAGACATGGTACAAAAATATACCTGTGCATGAAAACAAATGCACATTTTAATATCAAGATATGTCATTCTTAATTCGTACCTTTTTTGTACGATCTTGTACATGTATGTGTGGCAAGACTTCATCCAGCAAGAAATAACTCAGATTTCACTCTCTGGCATTTTTGGCATTAACGTGAGCTTTTGCATCTTAAACTTTGATTTAGAGATCAGTTGGGGAACAGCCAGCTGAGTCGTTCTTCCATCGAAA
The DNA here is from genome assembly GCA_036873755.1 of Hanleya hanleyi. Lineage (NCBI taxonomy): Eukaryota > Metazoa > Mollusca > Polyplacophora > Lepidopleurida > Hanleyidae > Hanleya > Hanleya hanleyi. Next base: position 45,444 of record JAVTVY010015721.1, on the reverse strand, counting down.
AGTCATCAGCATGCCAATCATACCATGATGAGAAAGAACAAAATAATACCGGGCCACACATTAAGACTTCTTTATCTACCCTATAGCTAACTTGAGCAAGTTTAGAGTTTATCACCGAACACCAATACTAAATACATAAGTACCGGGATACCATGACAATGTACATAGAACTGTACTGTAAATAAAGGCTATCCTGTATCATATATACATATGTGACTTGTACATTATACATGTATGTACGAAGACGGTCAGCTGTTTAGAGACCACCACAAGTACATACATAAGTGGCTGACTGAGGCCATCCTTAAAAATATGTTTGTTGGCTGTAACCCGACCCTACCTCAGGAAGTTGGGTCGGTAGGTAGGTAATTTTTTTTTTTTTTTTTAGATCAGGTTTTCCTTTTGGGGAGGCTGGAAGAGGTTAGTGTGATTTAGTTCAGATACTAAGCAGGTCATTTGAAATATTCTTTTTGTCTGGCAGCAGAACTATTTCAGTATAGAAAACTAGTTATCTTCAAGGTATAAAGCAAGATATTCTTAAATTCAGGCTTGTGTACCTGTTTTATTTCTTAGAAGACATCGACATCCTTGAACACATTCTTGACAATGACTTGACAATGACTAGTGACTAGCTGGTCAAAAAAAAAAAATATATACCACTACCAGACAAACTTTTGCCAAAATTGTGACAGGAAAGAAAAAATCCTCTCAGTGTTATACAGAAGGTTGTTCATTATACCATTTGGAGTTGAGAAAATTACCTCAAATTAATCATTAACATCATTACTGCCCTTCCTCGTCGCAAATTTATGGTGTGCTTTTATTGAATACTTAGGTACTTCCTTTATTCAGATTAGAAATACATCGTAATTTAATTTACTGACAACAATGAGGCAAATACTAAGTTTCTAACCTGTGTCTTTTCGTGGAATTTAGTCCGAGGTGGAATTCTGACAAGCGTATTTGATGCCGACATCGGAACGTCAAAATTAAGCTGACGGCACCATCTAATTTGTCAAGACCGCTGAAGCCACCGACACTATATCCATGGCTTTATCGACATAGAGGGTTATAAAGTTTCCGTTAAACAACAAAGCAGTATAGATTTTCTGCATTTAGGCACACTGAAGTCTTCTCGGATAAAAGTAGAAATCCAAACATCGTTGTTGTTGTAACATCGTCAGTCTCAGAATCTGTCGGTGTACGGACCCACGTGGTGCATGGTGACAGTCCTAAACATGTCCACGTTCCAAGTCGATTCGCGACAGAGCTCTTTATGGCAGGTTTTAAAATAACCAACCGTTTGAAATATTCTTCCCATCCTGTGTTGCTGTTGCCTCTCGATGTGTTTATTGTCCTCTCGTCCAAACCCAAACACAACACAGAAGGGGGAACTTCCCGCCATATACACGTGGTCGACGAAAACTGCATTCCCCTACGGACTGGGACATGGAGGATATGCCTTCAAAACGTGCGACATAAGCTCACATCGCGACTACTGGAGAGTGAAATCCTGCTTGCTTTTGCTAGGCGAACGTTTTACATACGTTTACACGAGCGAGGAGATAGGGGAGATAATTCTGACATTGCAAAATAAAATAAAAAGATGACCGGTCGGAAAATCGGCGAAAAAAAGTTTCCAGTCGGCGGATTTTTGGACAGTCGGTCGGGTTACGCGCAACAAACTTATTTTTAAGGATGGCCTGATGCAGTCAGAGAGAGATGTGTAGATTCATACAAACTTAATTAGTTCCACCCTTACATGGTATATATAATAATACATATTTACATGCTCCATGAATTGAAGTGTTTCATGTGAATAATCCATTCACATTTTTCCTTTTTCCGAGAGGAGTCACGTCAGTGTACCGAAATATTTGTAATCCAAATTGAGCCTCCAAGAGCAGTTGTCTTATCCCCTGTCACTTACATGTACATGTAAATGGGAGGAGACTATGGACATGCGGTCTGTTCATAGTCTGTGAGTCCCATGTGTTGTGAAGATGGTACATGTATCATAATTACATAGAAACCATATTCTTTTTATTAAGCTTGTACTCTATGCTGCTTCATATGGCCCTTCCCTGCCATAGCCGATATTCTGATCTAAAGAATTTTAGAAACAGAAGCAATGTGCACATTCAGACAGGCTGAATAAGTCGAAATGCGATGCGCATCGCATCAACTTTGATTGACACAGGCAGTGAGTATCTACATACCAGAGAGATGGAAAATGTATCCAGTATATTAAAGTTACTACAGCATGAATAAATTAGATGATCAACTATTGGACAAGAACCCATAGTACAGTGTACATGTATGCTTGTGGCATCCTAAGCCCACATTACTACATTTAAAAATGAATGATGTTGATTGGCTGAGAGCCTGTGCACTCCGGTTTTAACCACAGTGCAATCAGAGGGTTTATCTGACAGTAGGAGGTAGACAATCTCTCAAATGGTTTCACACCTCATACTTTTTTCATGCTAAATTTGTGTAAAAGGATAAATATTTGACATTTAAAAGTGCTTTACTATTATTTGGAATGGTCAAAGTTTATAGAAACCTTCCAATATCATGCCTGTTTGGAAACGGCGAAAGCTGTGAATTGCTGACTCATAACATCGGAGTCTGATTGCGATCATTGCGAGCAATCGAAACAAATGACATTTCCAATCTAATGCCACTAACATCACAAACCTAAAACGTAATGCCTTTGTTGACGTCATGAAGATTGTTGTGCAATTGTTGTACAACATCAGTCACAACAGGATGTCCGAAACAACCGACTAATCGATACTATATGATGTTATCGTAATCAGACTCTGACGTCATGGATCAGAGGTTACAGCTTCAATACGTATTTCACCACATCTGTTTTAACTTTTAGTGTGCTAAAAAATCCAATTTGATGTCATTTTTCAAAGAGAAAAATATCATCTTGTTTACACAACTTTTGGGTATGTTTTCATGCAAAGTGTGCAGGGGGTATTTGGTGAATGATGGCGGATTATATAGACTAGTGCTCCGATGTCTCGTATGACACTGTATGAAATGGATCAATTTGGAAAAACACCTCAATTCTTGAAGCCTACTATCCTAGGATGAAATAAGAGAACATCCCATTTAATCAAGTATTCCTTGAAATAGCCTGTTGTAGTAGTGCAATGGACCGGTGGACATTAAACACAAAGATTATATCAATAATGCAACAAACCTTTTGCAATGACAAGAATACAACAGACTATTTCCCTAAACATCCTAAAACAATTTTCAACTAATACACACACACATAATATCCTTCTTTCATGCTATTATGCTAAAAATGTATATACTTAAGTACCAACTGTGATGATACACATGCCGGTTTCTGCTGCCAAATAAGCAGGTGCATCTGTAAACACTTGAATCCATAACAAGAAATCTTGTTTATCATAGCTCTAACCATCTATCGGCTCGATAGGGATACACAAACAGAATAGTGGATGTAACTAGGATTTTCACAAACACTGTACTTTTCAGAAATTTTGAAGATGCTAGATACTGTTTCATGCAATATTTACATACATTGCATACATGTTGAAGCTCAATGAGAGAAATATTCCAGTTATTTCAGTGGCATTTTTCGGTTCCAGTACAAATGTTGGTTGCAAATCATTGGAAAGGAGTTGTTTAACTGGCACCCAAATTATAAACCTGAATATGTCTCTGGGTATAATCATGAAATACAGATGTGTAGCCATTTGAAGGACAAATACTGTACATACCTTATCAAACCATGTATCTGCAGTGAATTTACCAAGTTACAGTTCAGCAGCTCAGTAACCTTGCAGAGTTACTAGTCACACTTTAGCAGAAGTCATAACGATCAGCCCTAGAAACCAGCCCAGTAGCTAAAGCAATGGACCTAGAAAGTCTAGCAAATGTCGGGGTGACCATAGTAACAGAGCCTGTAGTTTATATCAACAATTTCAGTAGCCATAGCAACCAGTATATTTTAACAACTTTAAGACATGCGGTGTATCACAGCACTGTGCTTTGCTTTAACATAAGTCAAGAGCAGACAATCACAGCCTGCACAGGGTAAGGGGAGATAATCACTTCATCTCTCTCGTGGACACGTTCTAGTCTCTGTATGAATACATGTACAATACCACTGGGCTAGGAAGATTCATTGGATTAATACAGGCCTACATCATCACGCTGGTAATTGTATTTTTGGAAGACAGAGGCCAAACTTGGTGTCCATTCCATCGAACGTTGCTGTGGCTAACCTGTAGCCGCCTATGTGGTCAGGGTTACGTGAGATAACATCGTCCAGACTTGTCTTTCGTACTTTGGAACCCTCTGGTCTCCTGTAAAATGAAAAGAAGGCGAGGTTGACATGTAAAAGAAGTGTCAATTACACCAAATCTGACAGATAACTGTATGGTCAATGTCTTCCATGTGAGGAATACAAAACTATTATTACACTGTGCAATGACCCAGAATTCCTGCGAAATTGCAGTGTAACTTCGAAGCAATCAAAACCTGAGGTGTAGACTTTATCTATAAACCAGAGACGAGCCAATCGGAACAGGTGTGTGCAGGGTGACGTGTTCTCTCAGTAGTCATGCCATTCCTCCTAATAAGGCAATAGAGGTGACCAAATACATACGACAGCTAATCAATAGCCCACTCATACGCATATTTCGAAATTCAAATGGATTTGAGTTCACTGATGTTTCGTGTCTAATTATCAATTCTTCTGAACAGAACTGATAGGCTGATACATGTATATCGACAAGGCTAATTCATGTGAACGGAGAAGGTTGATAGAGGACTGATGAACACAGGTGATTGAATTACATGTATTGGGCCATTTACCATTTATGTTCTTATATAGTCAAATATTCATATCAAACACGACCATAGATTCAACATTTTCCAAGAAATCCTTTTCTGTTAACCAATACATATTTTTCCTGCAAAGACGAAGCTTTAGAGTTGGTTTATATTGCATTACTCTGAACTCATACACACGTTTATTTGCTCATCACATGGGTATATTTTAATGGTCAATGCAAATTAGGAGCGAAATAACCTACAGGTACATGTAACAAGTTCATCATTATTCACATTGATGAACATATGTACATGTTTGGAAGCGGTCAGCATTAAATCTGGTTATACCACTGCAATATTTATAAACAGTATAAGCAACTAGTAGTTTCAAATCAAGTATGTCAAATAACTTGTTGATTTCAGCAAAATTTCTTCCCTCATGTTTGTACAGGAGTTAGACTGGGCACACCTTGCCTATACAAACATGTATACAAGGCAGAGCTCTATCCGTATATTTAGAACATAGTCAAAATGATAGATGTAGTAGTACAGTGGAAGCTCTCCATATAAACGTTGTTATTAGGGGAACAGGTGTGAACCACCTCATAAATACAAAATAGCCCATTGGGCTTCAATACCCCTCGGCTATCAGTTATTGTTTACATCCAGCAATCATGCATTGTAGCCCCGTGGGACTTCCGGGGATTGACTTGGGATGTCGTTGTGCACACCGCAGGTCATGGTAAGAATATGCCTCAGCTCCTCAGAGAGCTTGTCGTAAGAGGCGACTAACTGAGGCCCCCATGGGGTTCCCGGGTGTGAAAAGGAATAGGACCCAACGTCGTGATATGACTGAAATATAGTTGAAAGCGACGTTAAATCATATTCACTCACTCACTCATGCATTGTATAATATCACCAGTTTATTTTTAGAACTAGATTAACAAAAATGTGATCTAGTAGGGTTGGCTGTAGTTCGCTTTTGCCAAGGCCTGAGGTTCTGGTAGAGCATGATCGACCGAATTCTTAGCTCTAAATATGCTCTTCTAAAAAGCTTATAATCAAATAAAGTAATTTTATCTTGGAAATATAGATCAAGGTCAGTCATCTTCAAACAATTTCAAGTCAATTCTAATTTAATTGCATAAGGAACAGGAATTTTGGAGACCTTTTTTTTAAAAATAGGTCAAGGTCAGTGATATTCTTCAATAGACTTCAGGTCCAGCCATAAGTGGTATAAATTTGGACAATGTAAATCTTTCATGGAATATTGTACTAAATAGAATCTGACCTGGATAAAATAGGTCAAGGATAAAATAGGTCAAGGACAGTCATCTTCAGCAAACCTCTTGGAGCATCACCAGATGTACACATAGTATTAATTTGGAAAGCCTAGCTTTATTTCTCAATGTTATATCATAATAAACAGTATATGTAAATAGGTCAAGGCCAGTAACTAGGATATGAATTTGGAGACCTAGCTTTAATCCTTCAAAAAATATAGCAAATACTAAAATTTGACCTTGATAAAACAGGTCAAGGTCAGTCATCTTCAGTACACCTATCGACCTTTGCCAGATGTACACATAGTATTAAATTGAAAAACCTAGATATATTTCACGTTAGACCATAATAAACAGCATATGACCTTGAAAAAATAGGTCAAGGTCAGTTAACTGGGATAGGCTTCTAGTCAATCACCAGTTGCATGACTAATATGAATTTAGAGACCCTAGCTTCAATCCTTCAAAAAATTTAGAAATACTAAAATTGACCTTGATAAAATAGGTCAAGGTCTGTCATCTTCAGTACACCTCTGGACCTTCGCCAGATGTATACATAGTATTAATTTGCAAAGCCTAGCTTTATTTCTTCATGTTATATCATAATAAACAGTATATGACCTATAAAAAATAGGTCAAGGTCAGTCAACTGGGATAGGCTTCTAGTCAATCATCAGTTGCACACATAATATGAATTTAGAGACTAGCTTCAATCCTTCAAAAACTATGGAAAAATACTATAATTTGACCTTCATAAAATAGGTCACGGTCAGTCAACTTCAGTACACCTCTGGACTTCCGCCAGATGTATACATGGCATTAATTTGGAAAGCCTAGCTTTATTTCTTCATGCTAGATCATAATAAACAGTATATGACCTATAAAAAATAGGTCAAGGTCAATCAACTGGAATAGGCTTCTAGTCAGTCAGGAGTTGCATATATAGTATGAATTTGGAGACCCTAGCTTTAATCCTTCAAAGAATATAGCAAATACTAGAATTTGACCTTGATAAAATAGGTCAAGGTCAGTCACCTTTAATAGGCTTCTGACCCTTCACTCGATACGTATGTGGTATGAATTCACAATGCCTGGCTATAATTCTTCTTGAGATATAGTGTTCACAAGAAAGATGGACAGACAGACAGACGGACAGATGACGCTGACGACGACAATACCCTTCGGGTAAAATTTGCCCGAGGGGTAAAAAGGGATGAAATGATATGCATCTATTAATTTGAGGGATATAATAGCACCTGCCTTTATATGAGAATCAGCTCTATCATGTCTATAGCGAGGCTAGACTGTAGGAAAATTCATTGAAATAAAAGCATATCTTTCAATATGTTTAATAAAGTACTAATTAAATCTCGTATTGGTGAAGAATGGAATTTTAAAAGTGAAATGACATGCTATACAAGTATGCCCCTCATTAAAAATTGAAAAATCAAAAAAAATCTTGGTACTTCTTCATTACAGAGTGATTAACTCGTCACAACAAAATGCAAGCTATGTAGAGGAACACGTACGCCAAGACAGACAAAAACATGGTGAAACCTATGCTATATAAAATATATACAAAATACGAAAGGCATACACGAAAACAGTTTGGACAAGAATATTTTAAGCAGAATTTACCCCGGCCAAAACTGGTACTGCTAAAATATTCATTTTTCCGCTTAAAACAATGTGGTTGAATAAAAGGGGCGAGAAAAACTTCTGAAGGGCAATGGTCTCAACAATGCGAGAAGCTTGCAGAGGATTATGGCAAAATTGATGAGAATCTGTATCATAAAAGCTTTGAAATCATTTTGCACGAATAATATGACAAGACCCAACACAGATGGCAAAATAAGGACAACTGCACGATTAATGGATTGCTGTGCAGGAGAAAGACCAGCTTACCTATTCCTTTGATGTCCAACTAATTTGCTTGTTCTATATCAATCGAACAGTTTAAAATGGGGAAAATTACAATACTTCATCAACATTTATTTTTCTAGGAACTAAAAGTATGACTAAAGCAGTAGACTCAAATAGCCTTCAATGAGCCAGTGACAACTGTCTGTTGTAAAGATGTTACAGATATTATACTATGGAAACTAACAAGACTTTGCTGGCTGTGTTATTTCTTTGGTGTTAAAGTGCAAAGGACAACTGAGCACCTTTATTCCGGCAATTTTTCCTTTAATAAAACAGGTACCGTACAGATAGCTCCATCCCACAGGTCATTAATGTAAGAATGCTCATCACTGCACAAGTTCTCATTTTTCCACTAATTCTCCTACACTGCACACATTCTAAGCTATAGGATATGAAAGTCTAATGGAGATTCTCCAGTTTCCAGGGACAAAGGATGGAAATTTGTATGTGCACTGGCGCCAGTAGTTTTCATTACTCCACATATTCTCATTACTTCACAGCTTCTCATTACTCCAGAGATTCCTACTCCACAGATTCACAACTCCACAGATTCTCATTACTCCAGAGATTCTCACTACTCCACAGATTCACACAACTCCACAGCTTCTCATTACTCCAGAGATTCCTACTCCACAGATTCACAACTCCACAGATTCACACAACTCCACAGATTCTCATTACTCCAGAGATTCTCACTACTCCACAGATTCTCATTACTCCAGAGATTCTTACTCCACAGATTCACAACTCCAGATTCTCACCACTCCACAGATTCTCCTTTACTCCACAGAAACTGATTACTCCACAGATTCTAACTACTCCAGATTCTCATTACTTTGGATTCTCATCACTCCACATATTCTCATTACTTCAGATTCTCATTACTCCAGATTCTCATTACTTTGGATTCTCATCACTCCACATATTCTCATTACTTCAGATTTCATTTACTATACATGTTCTCTTTACTCCACAGATTCTCATTACTTTACAGTTTCTCATTCCACAGATTCTCGTCACTTCTCAAATTCTCAGTACTCCACAGATTCTCATTCAATCCAGATTCTCATTACTCCACAGTTTCTCATTACTCCACAGTCTCATTACTCCACAGAGTCTCATTACTTCACAAATTCTCTTTTACTCCGCACATTTTCATTTACTGTAGAGATTCTCTTTACTTCACAGATTCTCATTACTCCACTGACTCTGAATACTTCACAGACTCATTTACTTCATATGTTACATCATTATTCCACGAACTTCAACTTAACCATAGCTCGGTTGTCATATTCATAAAGATTAAATTATCACTCACCTTCCTCCAAAGTCTACATATAAAAGCCTCTGCAAGAGTTCGTAAGTTAACAAGGTGACACCAAACTGGGGAGATGAGCGACACACCCGCGCTGAAAAAATACAAGGGATATCATCTTTTTCAACCATTCTAGTACATATAATTATCAACCACCAAGAATTATTCCAGTTATTCAGGACGGCGTGATGGGATTCAAATTGATTGCGTGTTCAAGATAGCGTGATGATGGCACAACCTTTTTTGGAGAATGCAGTCAAATACAAAATGTTTGGCATGAGTGACATTTCTGATTTTTGTGGGCACAACTGTGTTTTTTGTCATCGCATCGGTGATTTCAGAAGTCGCGCCTTGAAAATACTGGAGGGAAAAGGGGGCATGTCATCTTTTCCTGCTCTGCTTTTGATATTGATATTGGTGATGCCTGGAAAGTTTTGGCGCAGTCAAGATGAGAATCATTTGCATACACACTTGCACTAGAGATAATCGAGCAATCTTCTGCGATCGCATCAGATTGATTCTTATATGCGTTGTATTTTCTTCAAGACACATTAATTTAATCTCTCTGCATGACTGATTTTTTTCTGAGAGCATTTCAGGGGTTTTTTTAGACAAAATTTTTTCATCTACTCAATTTCAAATATTGTAAAACTCAATTTTTTGGCGCGCCGTTGGCGCGCATATTAATGTCACTAAACTCAATTTTTTTACTTTTTCATCTAAAAATTGATGAAACTCAATTTTTTTGCCTTTTTCATCAAAAAAATGATAAAACTCAATTTTTTTGCCTTTTTCATCGAAAAAATGATACAACTTGCTCTTGTTTTATTTTTATTCTTTATTATTTTACCCCTAAGCCAAGGTCATTGTTTTCATTGAACGACCTCCGTTGAATGGTGATGGAGCACTGCGATCACATACATCTCATGATCTCCCCTCAGCCCCCCCCCCCTTTGATTTTAGCCCTGCGAATTTTGTAACATGAATTGAACTGACACACCACAGAACCAAGAGTTTGTTTTCCATTGTAAGTGCATTGAATTTATAACATTTATTCGCACCTTCCAATATGCCGTTGTGTTTATTTGTCAGTACTTCCAAACTGACTTCATGGCAGAACAACAGGTGACTGTCACAGAAGGAACAATAATGCGTTAATTTCGCGGCAGAAATAAAAGCATGATGAACGATTTTAACAGAAGTTGCTCTCAAGCATTCGTGTATTACAATAATTTATTCGTTAGTTTTGGAGTCTTAAACGAAAACTTATCAATTTACCGTAACAACAAGGCCAGGGCAGAGGTTGCATGTTGCTTGTTTTCCACCACAAAACACAGGGCGAGGCACTTCACTTCGACGTGAGGCAGGTATTATACGCATTCAAACAAAATTCCGTCAGATCAAAGAAGTTGAAAAGTATGACAAATATATTTTTTGTAGTTTGTGTTCTTGTTGAGATTTTCTCGCTTACGACTGTCAAGCGTGTCCCACGTGTGGAGCTGAAGAAAATGGCGCTGAATTGCCTCCCTTGTCATAAGATTTAATAACGTAAAACGTATCGTATGATATTACGACATTGAAGGGGCGCTGCAGTCAACGTCAAGAAAAATAATCTCCGCGAAAGCTTCTTGAGTGGGTTTCATTTTCACTGGATATCCCAGACGAGACGCGGTGTCTGTGGCTAAACAAACATACGAAAAAACCGGGAAGTGGCAGAGATGACATGAAGAGTGGCTCTCCTACGGACATTTATTGGCATAGAGACGAAGGTGACACGAACAACAACAACAACCTTGTGTTGTGAACTTTCGGTTCCGATAACTTTCCCGTGATCGGGGCATTTTTGTTCGGCCCGGTCTTACATAAACTCAATCTTTTATGAAAAAAACTCAATTTTTTCCCGCGCCTACGGCACGCACTTCCCCCAAAAAATCAGAAAACTGAATTTCTAGCCCAAAACTCAATTTTGAAAAAATCGCAAAAACTCAATTCAAATTCGTTTTCATCGGGAATACCACGATGAAAAACTGTCTAGAAAAACCCCTGCATTCACAAAACTTACAGACGTGTTCAGCAATTTGGCAGATGTGAGTGTAATATTTCCAGTTTAAATTTTTGTTTTATTTTGTCACAATTCATATACATTTATTTGCAGAGTTTAAAATTTATACTTGTGTTTATGTTTTTGTTTAGTCTTGTTCAATGTCAAGTCTATTCTGGGCTGTACTGTATTCCCAAGTCATCAAGATGATAGATATTGGTGATGTGCAAACAATGTAGAAATCCAAGCCTTCAAATATTATTATACCTTTGACAGATTATTCCTGGAATAATGGGATACCGAGTGTGCATAAACATATGACCCTTCCCTTTAAAACGGGATAGCTTTACACCTACTCACCGTCACGAAGGGTACAGCACTTTCATTTTTTTTTTGCATTCGTTTAACAGACACCTAATAAAACTGTATACTTCTAGAAAGCCTATTACCATGTTAAATTCGATTCTCGAAATTGTTTGTTTGTTTGCAAAACAAAGAAAAATTCAGAGCGAGAAATGCAGCTTCCCCACATACATGTATAGCTTGCTGCAGAAATGGGAAATTTTTATCGAAAATCTGATCCCAACTCCTGTATTTTTGAAGATTCACGATGGTAAAAGCATGGTGAATAGTTCCCAGATGATCAAAACTATGAGGCAATCGTCACATTAATTTTGCTCACATGACTATCTATCCACCAAGGCTAGGAGACCAGCATAGACAGTGGCTAAAAGATTGAAATTGTATCATTTCACCCTTTCAGGGATTCATACAAGTTACTTTTTACCACCGGAAAGGCCGTTGTTAATTCTTTGTTTCTCGTAACCTTGCTTTTGAAAATAGACATGATGAGTGCGATAATTATTAATTATTACCTAGCGAGAAAAAAAAACTACTAAAACAAAACTTGGGATGCAAAATTTGAAAATATGAAACCTTTTTATTGGACTAGATGTATCAAAGAAAACCTCTGCTAGAGGAACAGTGACCTGTTAATTCTGCTAGAGGAACAGTGACCAGTTAATTGAATGAATAATGCATCAAACACCATTAAAAAGAAATCACAGATCAGAATCCATAGACATGACTCTTGACATATAAAATACATTATGTGAGGTGTCATATATGGAGCTAATTTAGAACTGGTTTCCATCAGATTGGTACTGGCTAACAATATTAAATCAGCCTTCACCAAAGCACCTATAAATAGTAATACCGGTAATGTTAATCCTAAATTTTTTTTTTATTCATAAATTTTACTATATACTGGCTGTACTAAGCAAGTCACTGGTCAACAAATACAACAGCATTGGTCTAATCACGATGCCTTCTTCTGATTTTCAGAGTCAGTAAAGACTTGGAAGAGAAGTCTTTCTTCAAGTCCGCCACTGTGATTCTTGATCCATGGCACGGAGTGATTTATACTAGATTTATAGAATTTATTTGCTGATTACATGCGCCCATATAAGGCATGAGAATCACAGATTAACAATTAATGATTGCAATTGATTTCACGAATAATCAATCACATATAATTCACAGATTGACTTAGTTAATGACTGCATTTGATTTGACAATGCATGAATAAACTAATCTGTATAAAAATTACTGGGTGACATTGACAGTGATGAGTGATGAATGGCTGTCATCGACGGAGGTGGTTTCAAATCTGCCTTGGACAGAAAACGCTCGATGACAGAGCTGGCGGTCGTCTTTTCAGAGAATAGGAAAGTTGTGAATTTAACATAAAGCTGACCGTTTGTTGAAGCTATCATGGCCAAAATCATTTTGATCAACAGCAGGATGAATGCGATCAACCATGCAGACATTTCTAAATTCATTCCGCGGTTGTTCGTTTTCGAGGAACGAAAGGGTTGTATCGTGAACATTACTTCCGTTTGATTTGAGAATTCCGCGTGAAAATCGATATCTAGTTTGCAGACGAATAGTTATACTTCTTCACTTCTCAATGCATATTTCGTTAGATTACATTGCGGCTGTCCAGTTCGTTGTTATTTACTGTTTTTGCGATCAGACAACTACGGAACTGAGACCACAGAATTTCCTTCCGTAGCTCTGACTGGAAAAGATAATGACGTAGCTTTAGAGGAATCCCAAGAAAGTTTGCCGTTTCATTGGTCAGTTTATGAGGAATGCCTTCAACTGCACAACAGGTGGCGCTGCAGTGCTCTTCGAATGGCCGATACAAAGAGACTTTTCATTATAGGCCTATTTTTGAGGGATTTTGACATGTCAGTACCAATAATTAATACACATGCGTAATTATTGCTTGCAAAAATACTGATGCGGGCGGGTTACGGGAAACGAACCATTAATTATCAGCGGCCTAATCAGAAGTAAATTGCATTCAAAAACTCCATAGCCTATTATTTTAAGGGATGAAACAATATAAAATCATTGAGAATGGACGTAAATTTGAAGAAATGCTCAATTTTGAAAAAATACTGAAGACTGAATCCACTCATTTGAGTAAAGAAATACTCAAATTTTCGACTTGTATGAATTCCAGCCTTTCTGATGAAGATCAAACAATGAAAATGACTGGGGGAATCTTGAGACAACATACATGTACAAAGTTTAACAGTTCTCGGGGAATTCATTGTCAGCAGTCACTTATTTCAGGGAAACTAATCGGTGAAAGGGTTAAACATGCCTTGTTCTTCAGCTGAGCTATTTATGCCGAATTCGACTTATAGATTGTTGATTTTCTAGTATGGCCAGCTAAAACAGTCCAAAACATTTCAAAATCAGATTCTGATTACTGATCAGGCATATAAGATGCTAGCAGAAGTCAGTCTCATTACTTCCAAGCACCTGATTTATCGTGTCACAGGAGGGAGATTGGATGCACTGCCAAAAATAGGGTACTTAAATAAGTTTTTTTACCTCAATTCTAGATAAATTACCTTAAAACAAGAAATGTTTTCTTAGTTTGTCCCATTTTGCCAGATTTATCTTATTTTAAGAAAAATTATCTTAAATAGGATTTAATTTTACTAGATATATCTTGTTACAAGAAAAGTTATCTTAAATAAGATTTATTTTTACCAGATGTATGGTGTGATAAGTAAAGTTATCTTAACTAAGATGTCTTTTCTGTGAATTGTCTCCTTAAAATGTAAGATCGTGAATCGAGTGGAAACGGATCGCTACACTAATAGTATGAGCCTGTGGTTTCCTGAAAGAAATTGTTCATTGTCAATTTGTAAGAGTTACTGTTACAACTTGCCTGAGATATACGTGAAATTATATCTTCTACTTGAGTGAGGAACATATTTTTGTAATTTAGTATTTTTATCTGCAAGTCCACCATCACGTGCGGTTATGGTTTTCATATGGGTTAATGTATTTGCCGCCATTTTCAACTGAAATCTTCTGTCCTTCCACAATTCTCGCGAATTATGTTGGTATCCAGGAACATTATTGAGGAAACTCAACTGAGCCTCTCAGTGGATCGTTCTACAGATGAATGAGAGTAGTATGTTGCTCAATGAACCGAGCGAAAACGTCGAAAATGAGATTTGCTTTCTTTGGGAGTGGATTTACAGATATACAACAACAACAACAACAACAACAACAAATCGGGAAACATAAACTAGATCCTAGGGGCTTCTGTTGGTGAAAGTGCGGATCTGCAGAACTGTTTCGTCGTTTTTGTCTACCTGAACACAGGCAATTAGAAAGTAAGTTTAAGACTGTTACATTGGTTTCAAAGCAAACGCGAAAAAATATATGTATAAGAAGCAAAGATACAAGCTCGACCTCCCATGTGCACAGCAATGTAGAAATGTATTTCCAAAAAAAGCTTCCCCATGTCGAAGAGATATAAGAAAGCAACACATTTTTATATACATTAGCTACGTAGTCCAATTATTTAATATTTACAGTATAATGGAAAAAAATTGAAAATGTGTTTTTGAATTCTCCAGAAGTATTTTGGGCTTGAATAAGCTTATTCATTATATATGTCAGATAGGCATTCAAACCAAAGTCATTGCATCAAACCAGTGACTGCAGACTATTCAGGAAACCTGTCTTTGTAATCTAAGTTGGTGGCAGGTTGCCTCTGGCAATTTTGACTAGCAGAAACTTTTCGGGCTTTGAGTATTTGCATAAAACATCGGATCTGGATTCTACATGGTTTGCAGTGTATTGATTCCTCCAGTGCTTCCTAGTTCTTTCCTTCAGCTTTGGAAGAATATTCGTATATGAACTTGGGTGTATGCTTTAGCTTGCAAGACCTTGTCTGCGACTAAACATTGGGACTTTCTCCACCACTAAGCACCTGATGAGCACAAAGGCTGGGCAATTCTATTTGAACAGTTTAGGTGTTTTTACTATCAAGAGTGCAATATGCTGTTATATTTGTAATGTCTATGGAGAATTGAAGATGACAGATTTTCTAAATTTGAGAAGTATCCATCATATCTTTGGTGTTTGGCCATTTTGCATGGTTTTAATTATATCAGTCTCTTGTCATCATACAACTTTGACATGGGCGAGAAATGTTGTGCAAATATATTTTAGTATTACTGCTATAAATGGAAAGAAATACTTGTCAAGGAGAGGTTTTAAGGATGAATGCCAGAAGGCCCTAAAATATTTAAATTATATTCTTTATTTATCTGTTTTACATATATGACTAACTTTTGCCCTTCAATTGCATGATGATGGGTTGAAAGCGACGTTAAATCCTATCACTCACTCACACTTCAATTGCATGACATTACTTTATCAGGTTTTTATTTTACATACTGCTAACTGTAACAAGCATATATTCATGTTCAGATTTTGGCAGTAATATGATATATAAAAAACTTCAGTTAAAAACGTTAATTGGATTGTAGGGAAATATTTGAAGTGTCACTATGGAGCTCGTTGTTTTATTGATCCTGTGGGGAATTGCTGCGTGGCTGAAATTATTGGGATACCTCTTCTACATGCATAAACTTTTGCATCTAATATGTGCAGACTATTCACTACATGCATCATTTGAATAAAATTTCCCCATCTTCAAAATATTTTTTTGTCATTTAATTTGATTAAATGTTGTTTAGCATGTTTTTTTCTTAATTAAGTAAATGTTGCTAGCTCAAGATCCCTTTGTTGAATTTACAATGTAAGATAATTCATCTTGAAGACTGTATACATGTTTTCTTGAGTAAGAATATTTAACTCAACAGCCTTGAGAAATATTTTCTTATCCAAGTTAACAGCTTTGAGAAATATTTTCTTATCCAAGTGGTCAGATTTTCTTGAACTAGTTAATTATCTGGAATAAGTTTAATATTCTTACCCCACTCCAAAAATATCTTACTTTAGATTTCATAGCAAGATATATTATCTTACTAAAGGAAAAATAAGATTTTTTTTCTTAAATGAGTAAAAAGCGCCAAGATAATTTTTCTTAATTAAGATCTTCGAATAAGATTTGTGAATCTTGAATAAGATAAATAAACTTATAATTTTCTTATCCAAGTAAATATCCATAAGTAAATTATTCTTACCCCACTCCATGATAATTTATCTTATTTCAAGATGATTTTTTCTTAAAATAAGTTTTTTTTTCTCGTTTTAAGTACCCTATTTTTGGCAGTGTGATTGAATTATTGAAGAGTCCCATGATTTGACATGACCTAAGGACAGGAACTACACAAATAAATTTGATTTCTTTATTTTGAACAGCTAAGAATCATAAGTACTAATCATGTGGCAGGGTAGATCAAGGCCAGAAAGAGAATCAGCACTGATAGGAGGATGCCTAGTGCATATATGCGGATCCATGACATTTACACAGTACATGCTCTTCAACAACAGTAATCCAGTACCTGAGGATGATTTAATAATGATAATCCAGTACCTGGCTGGGTTCTTCCCAGAAATTATTTAGTACAAGGCACCAGACAAAGAGCGACGTGACCGATCAAAGGAGTGAAGCGACTGAGGGCGGTAGAGTTCGAGATCAGGCATAGGCGATTTTTTTAAATTAGCATAGAGAATGGTGCTCTGTTAGAGCAGTTGAGAAGTAAATGTTTCTAGTCCTAAATCAGACCGGAAACTGGAAAAGAAACACAAATTTGAAATGAGAAAGGTCAAGATCACTGACATTTGTTAGAATACAGGAATCAAATCAGGCATCAGTAGGGAGCCATACTCTATTGACATTCGTGGCACGATAGAACTTCATAGCAGACGACATAACAACCTCCAGTCTCCTATCAAATGGTTTGCTTTCTTCATGCATCGTGGGTTCATACTCCATGTAAGAATCACGAGACAATGCATACAATAGCCAAGTCTGGAGAGAACAATGTGTCTAGACTTGAGCCTTTTCAGCGACACAAAGAATCAGACAATAGCTTCCTACATGAAGTATCTACCGCATCGTGGCATATACAGCTGGCCTGACGCGAGATTCTGAGATTTCGGTAGCCTTCTTCAATACCACCGGCTAACAGCGATAAGCATGATCATGAGGGTTTCCATATATTTGAAATTTGTGACAACTCGAACAATTTATGGCAGATGTTCAGAAAACATGGACCAGGCAAAACATGGCGGAGCTACCTGGAAATGTATAATGCTGACATATTTCTGCAAGTACCATTAAAGTGACGGACATTTTCGAGTGCTGGGTGCATCCTTTTGGGTTTTTTTGCTTCAGTGCCGGGCGGCTTAACAATGCCAATCCAGTACCTTAACAATGGGGTCCTTAAAAATATAGTCCAGAACCTGGGGTGCCTTCACAATAATAATCCAGTACCTTCAGGGTGCCTTAACAATGATATATACCTGGGGCGCCTTTCCAGAATGCACTGCCACCTTCTTCCTTGTAGAGTTTTCGTATACAATCTGTCACGCCATTATAGGTTGTCTGGCCCATGCGCGCCTGTACCTGTAGTCTTGTCTTTATCACATCAAACGGTGTAGGTAATGCTGCAGCGGGGACACCTGTACAAATACACATGATTAGCAATGCATGAACAAGTATGGAGCCCAAATCTTGTTAGCTCAAACCTTATCAAATCTGATTTAAAAACTATCCACTTTACTCTTTAAGGTTCATTTGGCTTAAAATCCAGGCAAGTTTCTACGAGAAACGGTCATTCAGTCCAATCTTTTGTTACATATAGCTAACTAGCACATGATATTTCGAATTTAGTGTAGGAAATCACCTTTGAAATGAGACCATGAAATTCCATTGGCTGAATCTATCGACTGCAGGAAACAGGATTTTTTTTGGTTGCATTGAAAACGACCAAAACAATAGTAAATTCCGAGCCAAATTTCCTCATTCCATCACAACGAAGGTATCAATTCCTCAGTCTCCAATAAAAATTAAACTTTATCTATGTTTATTGCAATAAAACTGTATCAAAGTATATCGTATAATTTGCCAGGTAATTTGAATATCTATTGCAGACTGCATCCTTATTGATGGAGCCCTCGATAAGCGATCACTCGATGAGCATTCATAGTAAAAGGAAAATTTTCATGTGGTGTTGAAATGCGACAATACAGTATTTTGGCTGGTATAAGTAGCAAAGAGTTAATAGGAGTGTACTACAAATTCCTCCATACCAGCCATAGTAGCAGCTAAAAGGAGCGTGTGTGGGGCATTGTAACCATTCTCATCAGCGAAGTACTTTTTGGCATTTGCATAGAATGGAAAGTAGATGGCAGAGAAGGAAATGTCTCTGAGAAAACAGGCCCTTGATCCCTGAAAATATACAAACAAAATCCCCAAGATTATTACTTCAAATACATGTTGATAAAAATGTGGGATATGAGAGGCATTCAATTGCACTTGAAGCTTTAAGTAGTTGTCCAGGTAAAATTGTAAAAGTTAATTCTTGTCTTGCACTAAATAAGTCTGAGTATATTATTTATAAAATTAATGTATATTCTATATGATATGCAGGCCTGCAAGTGGCTCACAGTGATAATATAGGAGAAAATATACGAGGAAGTTTGCAAATATATAAGAGAAACACAGAAATTTTCTGAATAAAATAAAGGAAAATATAGGAAATAAAGGAGTGCAAGACAGGTCTGTACTACATTGTATGTTCCAAACTTGGTCGTTTTCTGGTGTTTAATCAAATTACTTTCACTGAATGCGGTCATAGTGGTGGTCTTTCAGGTGACCTGTTATGTTGTTTGATTCAGCATAGAGAGATTTAAACTTTTTCATATTTGCCGAGCGAAGCGAGACGAAATTTTTTTTCTGAAATGAATTTCCACATGTCTGTTTGACTCATAACAGAGCATTGATGAAAGTTTTCATGACAAAAAGTCAAAATATAGGAAATATAGGAGAGGTTTTGAGTAAAATATAGGAATGACTAAAAAATATAGGAAAATACAGGGAATATAGGAGGCACTTGAAGGCCTGGATGGTAATCCCTATAATAATTCAATCCTATCAAAATTCAATCACCCCCAATTTTGGGGACAAAATTCAATAAGCTGTTCTAATAAATTTGATCACCCTTCAAAAATTTGAAATAAAGAAGTGAAGGATTAATTATCTGCATGATTTCAAATCATTTTTTCAAATCCTTCTTCTAATAAATTTGATCACCCATTGATTTTATGGTGGAAAAGTTCACTTCCTGTGATTGAATTATTAGAGGCTTTAACATAACACTGAATATAGTAGTATACTTTGCACCCATACATCTTGCGGCATCAAAACTCTGAGACAACTTGAACATCACAGTTTAGAGACGATAGGTTTGTACTTCTGCTAGGCCAAGGTTCAAGGGGATAGTAATATTCTTGATGGTAGGTTTCTTGGGTGATGTACCAATAAACACCCTGCTTGGCTATAGTGTACCATGATAATACCCTAATAAACTTACTGTACCATTTTATTTTGTGTTTACACTGGAGAGTACACATGGCAGCCAAATGACAACTTAGTGTATTGCCTGGGTATTGCCAAGATACCAAGCTTCTCACCATTAATGTAGATGTTTTATCTGATTTATGACAGTACAAACAGCACATTTTTACACGTCCGTCCGACACTGCTCCACAAAATCAACTGGTGACAATTCTACTGGCATCAGACCATCAGATCAAAACTAAACTCGAGCCCTGACTACAATGTAGTTTTACCACAAACCTCAGGCAATATTGCAACGCCAGTTATTAATCAGTGTTTCCCTTACCTTGTACAGGCCGAAGAGGCCTAAGTCTCTGACCACACTCACTGCACTCACTTGGCGTGTCCCAACAATTTCTCCTGCCACTTGAAGACGAATTTTTACAATTTCTAAGGGATTCGTGAAAATGACCTGAGAAGCACCAGCCTGAATAAGAGAATGAATAGAATCGAGGATTTAGTGTTTTATAGTGATATGCTTTACAGGGTTCAAACAGTTACAACAGGAAAAAATTCCAGGAGTTTTCCAGGATTTTCCAGATCAATAATTTAATTTTCTGAGAGTCTTCAGTTCAATACATGTAACTCGCAACGAAGATAAGCAAATTAACGAAGTTCAGGAACCAAATTTTGGCACAGTAACGTGTGGCACCAGATGGCTGGTCTCCCAGAAGACGAAAGTGTAGTTCTTCCAGGAGTTGAACTTTATTTTTAAGCATTTTCCAGGTTAGCAATTAAATTCCAGGAGTTTTAAGGACTTTCCAGGAGGCGTATGCACCCTGGCTTTAACATCACTTTTAACATGAATTACAAGCACCTAAAAGGTGCGCTGACCCCTCAGCCCGATTTTTTTTCTGGTCATGTAGGATATGGTTTGCGTGATAATTACATGTATGTACCATACATATATTAGACTCGAGTTGCATAACGCGAGCGCTGCGGCGGGATTACAACATGCATGAAAGTGTAGCTTGATACGTGGCAAGAAAGATCATGCATGAGCAAGTATGATAACAGGTTATTGACATAGAACCACATTGATTGACATATGCCCATCATTATTATTTGAAGGGGGGAGGGGGATAAGCTCGAGGTACGCAAACAGGTTCAAAATTGCTGTGGGTCAAGCCAGAAATAGGCTATCCTGACCTAGTTTTAAATAATTTCAAAGGTATCATAATATGTTCGGTGAAGAAAATGAAAACATTATGTTGTACCAGTAACAAATAATTGCGACAGTTGACTGCTCAGAATGAAACAGTCGGGACACTGACAAATTATGCCCATCTTTAGTAATCACCTAAAACAGTAATAAAAAGAAATTTTGAAGATTTAATTTTTTTGACAGGGTGAAATTGTGAAAGTGAAAGCTGTGAAATGCATCTAATCTGTCAAATATTGGTCAGTTGTGGACAGTATTGCATGAAAACAGCCAGAATCTCTGGTGGAACTCAAATCTCTCATTGCTCATTCATTACAGTGCTGCTTGCTCTCCTTTGCTCGATAAAATTATGTAAGTTGGCAGCGCGCAGAAGGGACCCATAAGTTTACCAGCAAACTACTGACAATAACAACCTGACTGCATAGTCCCATAGAAGCCTGCAACACACAAAATATAGATTTTCTTCCTGGATCAGCAAATCAATAGGCGGAAACATAACTGCTACTGTATTGTTTCATTTTCAACAGTTTCATTTTTATCCCGCTCAACTGCCCGAGACACATGCATGAGTGGTGCTATTAAACCACCAGAATGGAATTTAATAGGTTAAAATATGTACCTCAATTATCACGTTGGTTGGTTGTTAACTGTCAAAAACTGGACCTAAACTGTTTTTGCCCACCGTATCAGGGTTTCATACACGTCGTGTTTTGACACCGGTATTCGGTGTCAAAACTCACGTAAAAACTCAATTTTGCCACCAAAAAACTGAAGTCTGAGTGTTTTAGAAGGGAAAAACTGAAATTTTGGAAGGCCAATACTTCGTAATTTCGTAATTTTATAATCGAAAGATATTGCGGACAAACAATCGGGAAATGGGGAAGGTCGGCATCTTCGGCCATTTCCGTGTGATTCGGTAACGCTCAGTTAAACTTCGGTTTGCCGACCGCTAATTATTTATGTCCGTTTCCCGAACTGTTATCGGGGTCATGCCGTCGGTAACCCTAAAGCCTGTATTCATACTAAATGTATGTGGAGGTTTCCGAACTGCGTTGTGTGGCGGAAAAAAAAATAGCTGGGAAAGTTTGAATAAGCCCCCAAAGACGTCTAACTCTCCTTGGAATGGACTGGTAAATATCTGACCATCGCTGAATAGTATTTATGATAAAGGAGACGATGTAATCTTCGCATAGGGCATTTGTTTTCACTCAAAAGTTGAACGATCTTGTCGTGTTGTTGTTGTAAAGAAACTGGCAGGTCGTTCGCATGTACAGTACGCATTGTACGTAGCCCGAAAACATCGGCTAAGGAGTCTATTTTTTTATTTTTGGTTGTTGTTGCTGACCCCTTTAGCCCAATCACATATACAGACCGAAAAGGAAAAAAATAAATAAGACGTCAGTCGCTCGAGATCTTTATCTGCACACGGCGTGGGGAATTGAGACAGACGCACAAAAAGCATTTTGTCGAATAAATAATATGATTTGGCATCTCTAGCACTATGACAACCACCTAATGACTCCTTTAATTAGATGGAATCTGCCATCAAACACGGATTTTGTCATTTTGCCGTTGGGTTTCTTTCGCCATAGTTTACAGGGACATGCGCAGAATGGGGTTGGTCTTCTGTCTCACGTCATCAAGAACCAATAGCGACGTCTGTTTATTCACGTGATCAGGAAGGTCACAAGATGGCAGAAAGGCCCGAAAACGTTAAAATCAATGGAAGTTTTTTCTCACACATTTGATCACTTTTTGTCAGCATCAATAGTCACGAGAGATGGTGCATGGTTAAAGAAGCTAAGGTCGGTCAAACTGTATCAAATTGGCATATTTTTTCTCTTCCGTTTCGTTATTTTCGTCAGCGAAAAGCCACTTTTCGCGCATAAATTTTTATCGCCAAAATTTAACATAGGCGCGATCTGGGCTGTGATAGGAATGCCACGCCCCCTTACCTATTTTCACCTATCTCAGCCAGAGTTTCTGGGTTAGCATTGTACGATGTTGAAACTGAAACCAAAGTTTGATTGTACCGTAGTTAATAAAGTTTGAATGGATAATTCAAAGACAGCGAACTGATTTAGCCACAATATAAACCTGACTAGATCATTCTGTGATTTGAAGATACATAAAGAAGACTTGATACTGTCAAAATATTTTTTAAATTTAATGAGATTGCAAACATGGAGGTAAAATCGGATCCGATTTTTGTCCCCCGCTACTTAGTAGGGGGGGGGGGGGGACTTAGAAACACTGGTGTCCGTAATTCCGTAAGTTTTCTTGTCCGGACAATAACTCGTGAACGATTCGACCGATCAACTTCAAACTTGGGGTGTGCCTTGACATTGGCGAGAGGACGGTTGGGATTGTTTTTCAGCAATGTGCGTGATCCAATATGGCCGCCGTCAGCCGTTTTGGATTATAAGCAGTCGGATCTTAGATTTTCTTGTCCGGACAATAACTCGTGAACGACTTAACCGATCAACTTCAAACTTGGGGTGTGCCTTGACATTGGTGAGAGGACGGTTGGGATTGTTTTTCAGCAATGTGCGTAATCTAATATGGCCGCCGTCAGCCATATTGGATTATAAGCAGTTGGATCATAGATTTTCTTGTCCGGACAATAACTCTTGAACGATTTAACCGATCAACTTCAAACTTGGAGTGTGCCTTGACATTGGCGAGAGGACGGTTGGGATTGTTTTTCAGCAATGTGCCTAATCCCTGACCCTTGGCGCCGTCAGCCATTTTGGATTATAGCTTTGATGGATCACCGGTTACTCTTGTCCCGGTTAACTTAACACAAAATGAAACGACAACGATCAACTTCAAACTTGAGTGTTCATGACGCCATTGATGAGAAGGGCCGGTTTATGGGATTATTTTTCAGCAATGTGCGTAATCAAATATGGCCGCCGTCAGCCATTTTGGATTATAAGCAGTTCGATCTTAGATTTTCTTGTCCGGACAATAACTCGTGAACGATTTAACCAATCAACTTCAAACTTGGGGTGTGCCTTGACATTGGTGAGAGGACGGTTGGGATTGTTTTTCAGCAATCTGCGTAATCTAATATGGCCGCCGTCAACCATATTGGATTATAGGCAGTTGGATCTTGTCCGGACAATAACTCGACAACGATACAACCGATCTACTTCATATGTGGGGAGTGCCTTGACATAGTTGAGAGGAGGATTAGGATTGTTTTTCAAGGACGTACTTAATCCAATATGGCCACCATCAGCCATACTGGATTTCATTGGATTTTAAGCAGTTTGATCTTGTCCGGACAATAACTGGAGTACGATTTAACTGATCTACTTCAAACTTGGGGAGTGCCTTGCCATTGGTGAGAGGACGGTTGGGATTTTTTCAGCAATGTGCATAATCCAATATGGCCGCCGTCAGCCATATTGGATTATAAGCTGTTGGATCTTAGATTTTCTTGTCCGGACAATAACTCGTGAACGATTTAATCGATCAACTTCAAATTTGGGGTGTGCCTTGACATTGGTGATAGGACGGTTGGGATTGTTTTTCAGCAATGTGCGTAATATAATATGGCCGCCGTCAGCCATATTGGATTATAAGCAGTTGGATCTTGTTCGGACAATAACTCGAGAACGATTCAACCGATCTACTTCATACCTGGGGAGTGCCTTGACATTGTTGAGAGGAGGGTTAGGATTGTTTTTCAAGGACATGCTTAATCCAATATGGCCACCATCAGCCATACTGGATTTCATTGGATTTTAAGCAGTTTGATCTTGTCCGGACAATAGCTGGAGTACGATTCAACTGATCTACTTAAAACTTGGAGAGTCCCTTGACCTTGGTGAGAGGACAGTCATGTATTATGTTTTATGGATGTGCATAATCCAATATGGGCGCCATCCGCTGTATTAGATTATGTTAAGCTCATCAGCGATATCTCCGTTTTCAAATCATACTCTTCATCAATGATATGAGATATCATCGACCAAAAAAATCGACCATAGAGGTCCATGGCCCCCGCAGCAGCAGCGCCAGTTATGGTGGATGTAATCCACCATAACTGGTGCTGCTAGCGGGGGACATGGACCTCTATGGTCGATTTTTACCTTCATGGTGCAAACAAACCAAAACAACTGAAGTTGATTTTTAAAATTACTAGACTAGGCATCCATTTTCTGGCATTGAATTTAACTGATCTGTCTATTATCCTGAAACAAGTGTCCCACATTACTAGGGCAGCACAGAAACATTTCAAATGCCTGCCCCATCAACAAAAGTCTGGCGTACTGCATTTACATGATTTAGGTCAAACGTTATAGGCAAATCCATTCTTTCAATAAGGGTGGTCAAGTCAAACTGTTTGGCACTTATTTGCAGCCTTCAATAACCAAACATGGTAAACTTATGTATCTGTCTAGAGTCCGCATGATCATATTGAAAGTGAGCCAGATGCCTTCGCGCAATAGTTTACAAAATTGTGCGCCTTTTCAAACAGAATTCTCAATTCATTTCATTTTTATGAGTTTATGGTCGCCAAGGACTAGCTGCAGTTATGACAATTGCTTGTCTTCAATCGTGTAATTTTTTTTGTTTGCATTGTCATTTCATCTCTCTTTTTTTAATTTCTCTTTTGAATCTAACCCTGGAGTTGTACTGGACTTTTAATTTTAGTCCGAATATTTGCCAAATTTCACATCAAATCTTTTGAAAAATTTGAAATTCCCACGCAAAAATTATAATGTAAGATTTTGAAAGGGAAGTCTGGTCCAGATCCAAGTGGTTTTTAATTATTAGCGTAGCTGAAACGTTTCAAAACTTGCATACTTAAATTGGACATCATTTGCAAGCCAGGAACTGATACATCGAATTCATTCAAAATTACTAAGTTTGTAATTTTAAAAATTAATTTGAATTGCCTTGTGTAATCTTGTCTTGTTGACATCCACAATGTGACATAATGTGCTGAAAATAGATGGAATCTTAGACCTTGGTAAATTAAGACCATAAAACTAAAGATGTTAAATTATCTGTTTGTTGCTTTATTTTCACAATTCAAATACATAGCAGTATTGACAGGCTCCACTGATGGTCGTATGAAAATTTGTTATATACATTACTTATGGCGGTTGCAAAATTAAAAATAAACTCAATAGAAGTCTGTCGGCCGGCGACAAAAACGTAAAAATACTCAATTCGGGTGAAAAAAATATTGAATTTTCAGTATCCGGTGGCAAAAATTTGGACTTCTATGAAACCCTGGGGCATCAAAGGCCATATAACAAATTGGTTATCTAGACATATCTAGACATCCCACCCATATATCACAATAATGTGTGAATTGAGAAGCAACTGGGAATCACGTTTTCAATAAAGCAGCAGCAAAAAAAATTGTTTTCAAATTAAAGATATTCTTGAATACAGGCCTAAAATAATTAGATGCCACTGCCCCGGTCATATCAAGAATCTGCTAAACCTCCATAAACTTTACTAGCCTACTTGCTGAGGAATTAAAGTACCAGAGCCTGCAGTAACAAGTTTTGTGAATTAATTCAAAGCCTTGAGGTTCCATCCAATGATAACCATTATCAGATGATGTGAATCTCGAATGGACCGCAACAAAGGTCTTCCTGGAATCGGGGAACTTTCAGAAGTCAAAATGCAACATACAACCAAGGGTTCCCAACGGGCATATCTCAGATGGTCTGAATCTCGAATGGACCGCTACACAGCTAGGGCTTCTTGGAATCCGGGAACCCTCAAGAGTCAGAATGCAACATACAACCTAGGGTTCCCGATGGGCATATCTCCAGATGGTCTAAATCTCGAATGAACCGCTACACAGAGCTTCTTGGAATCAGGGAACCCTCAAAAGTCACAATGCAACATGCAATCAAGGGTTCCTGATGGGCATAGATAGCAGTGCACAAGGTGAGCATCAATAAACAATAAAAAAAAAATTAAAAATCATAAAATCATCATAGCCATCTGAAAACCTAATCAGTTCATCAGTCACCATACAGGAAGCTCTCACCAAAGTTTGGTCAGGCCCGACTCAATATATCTGCAGATATTCAGCGGACAAGAACACATGTTGACGGACGGACAGATGGACGTGGCAATGACAAGACCCCCCGCAGTCGTATGAGCTGAGGGGTAACAATCTATCAGTCATATCACAATGTTCAGATGCTATTACTTTTCAAATCTGTGAACCCCACAGTTAATCACATAATCTGGGCAATGAAAAAAAAAATAAAATAACCTAGAGTCTAAGCAATCAAAGATTGATACAATATATGCCCCTCCCACATCCCAGTCAGATCTAATCAATATATATGTAGCTAAGACTGAAGTTGCCTAAATTTGAAGATCTTTTGTGCATTAAAACGGAGAGGAATGGAGTGAAGTTGCCAAGTAAACATGGTAAGAGAGTAAACATGGAACAATCGCAAACATTTGTCCATATTCTGGGAACATTTACATAATACTCTACCCACTTTGTGCAGAAGAAGAGATATATACCTGGCTGATATAGATGAAATGGATATAAAGAGGTAAACACCGTCCACTGCAAATCTGCTACTACAGGGAATTAGATGCCCAAGATTAAATCTTCTGGCAGCAAAAGCAACCGATATATAGCCCAGACAATTATTGTTACAGAGACTGATATACAGGCAGGGCTGACAATGTGTCATAAAGAGATAACTGTGACATTTAATAATTTTTCTATTGTGCTGAAGTTATCTCCCCTCGATCATGACCCTATTTACAGATGGCGGAAGTGAGGGGGGATTTGGCTTAATGTCACACCCAAGGTTATTTCACTCATATTGCGACAGCCAGCAGCATGGTTGGTGGAGGAAGGCGAGTACCCGGAGAGAACCACAGTCGGCAAGTAACTGGCAAAGTTTCACACTTGCACCAGCTTTTACACATGCGTCAGGGAATCATCCATGAATTACAAGATAAATCATTTTACCTAGCTTGCACTAATTATCTGTTCTCATGAAAATCTGTAGACATGGAATGTTTTGTAGATCTGAGAAATAACTGGAATTCTATCAAGAATGGAGCATATATGCACTGTATTTTCTCAGCATCTGCTGTAATATTTTCTCAGGAAATGGGTTGCATATTACCATGGTTAGACATTCATAACCTACATGTATGGTGACCTGGTTAAATACATGTTAACACAAAATATTAATATAACGCATATTAGATCTTCTAAAACTGGAATTGAGAAAACCTCCAGGAGAAGACAGTTTACAATTCATCATTACAGGACAGGACTGTTTCCATATCAATATTTACCAATAATGAAATTTTGGTACATAGATAAGATGAGAAGAATACGGTAAAGTCTACGTACTGTCCCACCAGCCATCATCTCTGCCCAAAAAGGAAGAGTTCCATCTGATTTCGATAATTTGTCACGCATCAAATCATTCATCTGCAACCAAATATGGAAAACTATCAATACATTAAGGAACACTTTCTTCACAATACAGTGGAAATGTCATGGCATATAAAATCATGAAATGATACCATCAACATTACTCAGTGCTAGACAGGAACGTTAACTCATTCGGTACCGTAAGCGCCATTTGGCGTCACAGATCTGGGCCTCCTCAACCCCATATGGCGCAAAACATAACTGTCGTGGGAAAATAGAATTTTCATATCTAAGCATTGTCAAATGTAATTAAAGGCTTACATATGTATATGTTTACGAAGCTTATTTGCTAACGTAACAATTTCTGAAATTTGGATTTGACTAACAGAGAAATTATTTCAAGATCATCGTTTGAAAACGCAGATAAAAAATAAAATCACGAAAATTTCCAAAATGAAGTCGGCCATATACACTGCCGTTGGAATTCTTATTTTCCTGGTCTATTCAGGAAGAAATATCACATAAACCATACATATATCGAAAGATAAAATCGCTATCTATTCGATTATATATAAAGCATTTTCGTATTGAATGAAAAATATAACGAAATAAAACTATAATCCGAGAAGAGAGATGTGAGAAAATCGCGCAGTTTCGGCAGACATTTGCAATATGTTCAAATACCTGGAAGTGGCATATGATTCCTTGAGAAATCTGACGAATTCACAAGATATTTTCTGTCAAATTTTCTGTCAATGTACAGGTATATATCCATTGTTGAGAATTCCTACGATCGTATACGTTTGGTAAATTTATTTCCCAAATATTCTGCTATTGTCCGACACCAACTTGTCAGACTTTCGCTCCATCTTTACTGTTTTGATTTCTCCAAACCAATCCCGCGGTGAATGAGGCACCCGATTGGCTCGCCTTCGTCACGTGAACACTCTTATCCAATCCACTTGCCCAAAGCAGCGGGCTTATCAGAAAGATCGTTTCGTGAACACTTTTTTCAATCCAATCAAATCTTTCGTTTCACTGGCCATCCGATGGTGATTGTACTATGAGAAGAAAGCTGAATGAATGGGCTTTACAATGGTACGTCATTCATTGATCGGTTCAGGGAAACGGAGCACGGACGCGATTGAATCAGACGAGAAAAAAAACTTCTACCTCATTATTTTGTGCGTAATATCATCACTATCAACGAAATTTCTACCAGATAAAAACTTGAATTTATAAGTAATATGTGGATGAAATAAATTGAGGAAATTATCATCTTTTTCCAGGGGATGTATACTACAATCAGCTATAAATTTTACCAGTCAGAGATTACGTTCATCTGAAACCAGACCATGACAATTTCGATGTTATTTTTGTTGAAGCATTTTTTCAAACCGATAAAAACATGTTTTCATGAAATTTGCATGCATAATTTCATGTATATAATTATAAAAATAACACAAACACAATTTCTGATATTTGTGTATTTCATGGAGATATAAAGTTTCAAATTTTGTTCACTTTCATAAACAAAATATTTTTGAAATAAACTTTTGGTCGACAGCTTCAGTGATGGACATCCGTGCACTGCACACATTGAGACTCAGCTGTGGAGCTACTGATACAGAGGCCAGACATGAGGCTCGGTACTGAATGAGTTAAATGGAACGCTGAATATCACTGGGAAACAATGCAAATGTGAAGGTTGCAATAGTGCAGACAATACTAATGCAGATTAGCAAGGATAAATATGAAGCTGCGCATCTGAAAACCCCTCGGCTCTGGGTACATTCATAATGTATTCAATTTGAACCAAGATGTCAGGAACACCAAGCAGTCAAGTCACAAATATAAAGATTATCAAAAATTATGCAATTAGAAATGACCCCTAAGGTTTTCGTCCAATCAGAGAAACCGGTATTCATTACATAAGTTTCTTGATGCATCAATGATGTATACCAAATTTTACATCGAGCATTTGAACAGTATCAGAGATAGAGATCATTAATGATTTTGCATAAATTAAAGATGGCCGCCCATCCTTCCCGCCACTCAGAGGAACTGATGTGGTTATTCATTGAAAGTCTCTTGATACATTGATGCCGTATACCAAGTTTCGTATAGAACACTGAAATGGTATCAGAGATATACATCATTAAAGATTTTGAATAAATTAAAGATGGCCACCAAGGTTTCCGCCCAATCAGAGAAACCAGAACTGTAATTTGTCGTAAGTCTCTTGCTGAATCGATCATGTATACCAAATTTTACATAGAGCACTTGAACGGTATCAGAGAACGAGATCATTAATGATTTTGCATAAATTAAAGATGGCCGCCCCTCCTTCCCCCCACTCATAGGAACTGATGTGGTTATTCATTTCAAGCCTCTTGATACATCGATGCTGTATACCAAGTTTGGTATAGAACACTTAAATGTTATCAGAGATATATATCATTAAAGTTTTTGCATAAATTAAAGATGGCCACCACGGTTTTCAGTCAATCAGGTCCCGATTCAAAGTATCTGGATGTATCGATGATGTATACCAACTTTCATATAAAACAATTGAATGGTAACAGAGATATGTATCATTATCGATTTCGCATAAATTAAAGATGGCCTCCCGGATTTCCAGCTAATCAGAAAGTCGGTTTGGTAATTCATTGAAAGTTGCTTGATGTATCGATGATGCATACCAACTTTAGTATTAAACAGTTGATTGGTTTCCGAGATATGGATCATTATCCATTTTGCATAAAATTAAAGATGGCCGCCAAGGTTTCCACCTATCAGGTCCCAATTCAATAGGCTTCTGGTCCTTGACTAGGTAAATAAGCATACCATATTTGGAATTCTTCAGTGGAACCGTTTTCTGGCTATCTCGCTCACGTACGGACGTATGGACAGATGGACGTACAAGACGACGACAATACCCCAAAATTAGCCGAGCCGAGGGGTAAAAAAACAAGGCAGACACCCCCTGTGGAGAGGCCCAACATGATAACTCTGTGACACTTATGGTAAACTTCCTCTGTTATGTTATTGCAACAGCAAGTTTGTATATTTTGAATCAATCTGGTCGAAAGGAGGTAAGTCTGGTCAAAGGGAGGTAATAATGAACATAACACTGACCGTTAATTTGATGGCTTTTTCTGGAGCAACCCCTACGATTTGGGGCAGGAGTCCTCTGTACAGCCCCATTAGGCCTTCATGTCTTACCACCTTCGTGAAACAGTCAAAGCTGTTTTTGTACATGAGTTCCCCTACCATGGGCCCTGACCTTTGATTCTGAAGTCGTGTTTTTACCAAATCTATTGGGTACACCGCTGTGGCTCCAACGGCTGAAGAAAAAACATTCAATATTTGCATTTCAAAGATGAAGGTATTGTTACGGCAGTTCATGCTACATTATTGCTGAAATTACCTCTATGATTGGCTGATTTTTCTTCTAATTTCCTTCAAGAACCAATTATAAAGCAGATTTTTTTTTTAAATTCTTTTTAATAAAATTTTCTGCTTGACTGATGGACATTCTGTGCCAAGACCCCAAAATACTTGAAGACTAGACTGCAGCATTCTATTCAGATAAGACTGCTAACTATAAAACTGCAAATAGCACATCCTGGTAAAAGAAAAGATAACAGAACTTTGCACATGGGGAACAACTTTGTTTGCAATAATAACAAGATTATGGGCTTCAATATATGCCTGCACACACACCAAAACTTAAGAGACATTAATTTTGATAAGTCTAGCTGTTATCCTTCATAAAATATCAGAAAGATCATCAGTTGCATAACATATTCTGTATTCATGGTAGTATGAATTTGAAGGGCCTACATGTAGCCATGATTCCTCAAGATATTGCAAGGACTAGAATTTGACGTTAACAAAATAGGTCGTTAATTGGTAAGCCAAACTGGGAAAGTTTCGAGTCAATCACTGATTGCATATGTAGTATGAATTTGGAGAGCCCAGATGTAATCCATCGAAAGATATCACCAATACTGGAGGAATCTGACCCTGATAATATTGGTCAAGGTCAGTCATTTTCAATAGGCTTCAAACTCACCAGTTGCAAATGTTATCTGAATTTGGAAAGCCTGACAATAATCATTCAGAAGATATTGTGTTAACAAGCAAGATGGACAGACACACGGATGGACAATGCAGACAATACTCCTTTGTTTAAATTGGCTGTGAGGTCAAAATAAATTGGCTTCTTCTCCGTTCAGTATAAATACAACAATTTTCAATGATTTATTGATTTTCAGCCAAAGTGACCTTGACCATTTGCCTTTTGACCTCAAAATGAATAGGGTTCCTCTTTGCCCCATGGATAAGTTATACCCCACGTTTGGTACGAATCCATGACCAAGAACTGAAGGTAAATAGATCAAGGCTAGTCCCCTTACAGGAAGTTCTGATCAATAAGCAGGTGCATCAATTGTTTAAATCTAGAAAGGCTAACTTTAATCCTTATAAAGATATATCATGCTATAGCATCAAATCTAATTATTATGTGCAATTTGACCTTGATAAAATATGTCAAGGCCATTCATTTTCAATAGGCTTCTGGTCCATGGTCAACTTCATATGAATTTAGGAAGCCTGGTTATATATACATGTAATCCTTCAAGATATAGCATGTAAACAAGGTTCATGTACAGATGGACAACGATTTCTCGTCTTGATGCAGCCATTTTATCAGATGAAAAAGTATTTTTTCATCTGCAACCTCAACAGAAAGCACTCAAAGGTGGCGTGTTAATAAAGACTTGAGAAATGTACATGTAGTGCCTAAATGTAGATGTACAGTGGTTCCGCAGATTGCATTGGGATTGATGCAGCCATGTGTTTTGTTTGAAAAAAAAATTGCTACATATCAGGGCTGAAGTCAGAGGCTATGCATGCGCCTACTAATCATGGTAATATGAAAATATCAGTATGTATATTGAAATAAAGTATTATAATCTATGTATTAGGGTAAATCCTCTATAATTCAATCAGAAGAGAAATTTCCATCAAGTACCATAAAGTTAGGAGGTGATGACATTAATTGGAATCTAATGTTGAGAAAATGGCCGAAATCATGCAGATTTGTTATTTTAATAATTTTAGCGGGTGTTCAACTTCATCAGAACTGACTGAATTTTCAGAGTGATTGAATTATTGTAGGATTTTTGACAGTTTACCTCCAGCGACAGCTCCCAGTGAGAACCTGTAGAGACTCTCAGCCACTTGAAGGAGGACACCTCGACTTTTAGGCTGTTCTGTTCTCAAGTTCTCCTGACAGGTGAAGCAAAAACATACACATGATATATACAAATGTAGAACATTCACAAGGAAATTCATGTACAGTGAAACCTGGGAACACCGACCCCTGGAAACATCAGAATGTTGTTCTGAATCAGAATGAGTCCATGATCAACACCGACCAAACTTTTTGACCTATACAAAGACCCTGAAAACACCAGAACCTGTCCCCAGCAGAACTCGTCAAAAGGAAGATTCTTTTCTGAGGTGGTAAATCGTCAGGTTAAAAATAACTGCAATTTTGAGTCTGTCATTCTTTATAATGCCTCAGGGTTGTTAGGCATCGTTCACTGTACATTCGGATGACCTCCCTTCACCAGTAATGTACCTGACGCCCCTGTGTTGGTTTTAAACTCGTTCAAACAATTTTATCCTGCAAAATCGTGCTTCAGAGTCTTTCTTATAATGACTCCTATTTCATTGTTTTGACACCATTTTTGGCAGAAAAAACTGTTGCAAGTGAGTTTGATCAGACATGTACATGTAAGTTTCAGAGTACGATCAGTCTTATTTTGTAATAAATCGGACAAACCGTCTCGGACATATAGCAGGTGGTGAACAACAATGTCCGGATGACCAGCTAAATGCTGCAGAGTAAACTTCTCTGCCCATATGGTCATCTTAATTAAGGTCTATGCTAAGGCATTTCCGAAGCCAACTCCGAGAGAACTGAATACATTGTAAGACAACAACAACATTTATGTACATGTATTGTCAGTATCGGAAGAAACAATATTATTGTAACAGTGTTTTGCTTCCTTCCATCATCATCGTCGTTGAACATGTAGGGTCAGTTTACGTTCATATGACCGCTGCCATCGCGAACCCTGGGAAAACCGACACAATGTCAAAACCACATTTTTGTTCAGTCCAGTGGCCAGTCGGTATATTCAGGTTTCACTGTATATTATATTATAAACCATGTTCATGCCAGACCATTCTTGCAGTGGCAGAGTTCTCGGCTAGGGTTTGAACCACCAACGTCTCACTCACAAGTCCAGTCCTTACCAACTGACCTAAAGGGAAGTTCCCACTAGCACAGACACTGGAGTAAGTGAGTTAGGGTTTAATGTCGTGTTCAGCAGTATTTCGGTCATATAGCAACGATATAACTAACTACAATATGACCAGACACTGGAGAACCCAATGGACCTGATACCTGATGATGTTTTATCCCACTTCTATCCCATGATGCAATATTCAACCATGGCAGGCAGGTTCATAATACAATTGAATTTTCCTGCCACATCCCTCATGTAACACAACATTTTAATTGCCACCGCGAGATAACTACTGGCAGTCGTTCTTGTAAACCCTTAATTTGGTGCATCCGATTACATGCAGGACTTAAAACATTACAGACAAATTAATGCCGTGTTAAATAAGCGGGGATGTAAGATTTCAGGATAATTGACACCTGCCAAGTAGATGCACACATGATTGTAAGAGGGACAAAACATCATCAACGTTTTGGTCTATTCCTACCACACGATCAATTAAGTGAATGGAGCGGATTTCAGACATCTAAATAAATCAAGAGGGTGGGGGGGATGAATGTCCCTGATGAATGAATCCACTAAGGTTGACAGAAATTAACTGGTAGATTGATGTTCCAAAGCTATATGGTAATCCCTCTAATAATTCAATCACAGGAAGTGCAATTTTCCACAATGAAATATGGGGATGATCAAATTTATTAGAACAGGAGGAATCTTACGAAATGCTTCAAAATCTTTCACATAATCTATTATTTTTGTTTTTTCAATGATTTTAGAGGGTGATCAGATTTATTAGAACAACCAATTTAATATTGTCCCGAAAGTTGGGGTGATTGAATTTTGAGAGAAGGGTTGAACTATTAGAGGGATTACCATACAATATAACATATTGTGCAGTGTATTACCTCAGCCACTTGCATCTTCACAGAATATGGGGTCTGTTTTCCTTCTAAAGGTGAAATTGCCTCCAGATCTTCATACGTTATCCTCCTAAGAAGTACAGACAAATACAACAATATGATGAAGAAAGCTTTAGGAGGATCCAGACAAAATCCAAATTTATGTCTACTGCACATGTTTCTGCACAATTTACTACAACAGACATTTTTAAAGGAAATTTTGAGGAAAAGGAAAATACAAGCTTTTAAGGGAACAGTTTTGAAAGGATTTTTGAATTGGATACTGTGTTTTCCAAATTTCGAGGCAATACGACCTCAACAAACAAAGTAACACTGACAAACTGACTGAGTGAGGGAGTGAATAGAATTTAACGTCGCTTTCGACAATATTTCAGCTATATCACAATGAACCAACTAAGCACCACCCAGCCAAGTTGTGTTCCTGCTACTTCAAAGAAGAAATCTTTTTAGCAGCATGGAACCAGACACCCTCCATCCACCCATTAAAACACGGAGGACAGCGCACACAGACAGGACGCTTACATGGTGCAATAAAGACAAGTGATATTACAGTGCTAGACATCACATTATCAAGTTCCTGTTGCTTCTCAGCAAAATGCATTGAAGCAACAGGAACCTGAACCCACCCAACCACCCGCGACTGAATTAATCAGGGTAATTGGGTCTTATTACCATGGTTTTCCATGTTAACATACTACTGTCTGGTGACCCCCAATTTTTGTTAGATTTTCCGATTCAGCATCGTTCCAGAAACTATAGGTATTTTGGAGAAATGACATTTTAACTTCATAGAAAATATGAGCCATTTTTCATAGAATTCTTATCTACTCCCATATATTAGAGTAGGGTTGAATCATTGTAGTAGACCATATAAAGTCCCAGATTATGTGAAATAAGCCCGGTGACCCCTAAATTTTAGCCTTTATTTTGAATATTGAAGGTTTGCACTACCTCTTGCTGAAATAAAAGAATAAAAGACATTTAATTTTCAAATTGTCTGGAAAATCCTCAGTTACTTGTAATTGAACAGATGATATCTTTGAATGGAGAGTATCCATTTTACCATCATATACCCTGTGATTACAAAAGGGTTACAAAAGATTCTTCCAGGAAAACCAGCTCAGGCACATTGTCTGAATTGAATAGAAATATCCAGACTGGAATTCTGAGGGAATTTGATTGTTAAGTTTTCTATGGTCCTTTGTGTCTCCCATCCTCTGGCTGTTCTCTATTTAGGACAACACCAAAACCTGGTGGTAGAGTAAGTAGCCGTGTATGGTAGCTACGTATGTGTATGTGATACCAGTAACACTCTTGTCCGGCCACATATTTGTTTGGTCCTACATTAAGGTGCTGTTTTCTTGCTCCCCACACATTCACATTCTTGCTTTGATGATGTTGGGTGGGCAATATTTGACTTTCCCAGTAAGCATTTGGTGTGAACAGGTCAGGGCTGTTCCATTTAACAAGCGTTCTGAGAACCCCAACATCTCGCCTTGCGGGGTCATCCGCCAAAGGTGCAGCAGTATTGAAAGCATACATGTAGAGCAAACAATAAGGTCTGGAATAAGGTGATGTGGTACAGACAATAATATCTGGAATAGATTATCTGGTACAGACAATAACATCAGTCCCATGAAGGATTACTGGCAAAAGTTAATCCCATGTAGGATGGATAGGTCAGTGCTGTCGGATTACTGTCGGATTCAGTCCCATGTGAAATTACTGCTGGATATTACTGCTGGATAGGCCAGTCCTGTGTAGGATTACCACTGGGTGGACCAGTCCCATGTTATTACTGATGGATAGTCACCTGTGGGATTACTGCTGGATAGTCCAGTCCCAAGTGGGATTACTGCTGGATAGTCCAGTCCCAAGTGGGATTACTGCTGGATAGGCCAGTCCTGTCTGGGATTACTGCTGGATAGATGAGTCTCGTATGGGATTAATGCTGGATAGGACAGTCCCGTGTGGGATTACTGCTGCATAGGCAGTCCCGTGTGGGATTACTGCTGCATACGGCAATCCTGTGTGGGATTATGGCTGAGGAGGCCAGTCCCGTGTGGGATTACTGCTGGATAGGCTAAACCTGTGTGGGATTACTGCTGAAAATTGCAATCCAGTGTCATATTACATCTGGATAGGTCAGTCCCATGAGAGATTACTGCTGCATAAGCCAGTCCTGTGTGGAATTACTGCTGGATAGGCCAGTCCCATGTTGGATTACTTCAGGATAGGCCAGTCCAGTCTGGGATTACTGCTGGATATGTCAGTCCCGTGTGGCATTACTGCTGGATAGGCCAGTGCCATTGGGATTACTGCTGGATAGGTCAGTCCTGTGTGAGATTACTGCTGAATAGGCCAGTCCCAAATTGGATTACTGCTGGATACATGTAGACCAGTTCGGTCTGGGATTACTGCTGGATAGTTGATTTCCGTTTGGGATTACAGCTGGATAGGTCAGTCCCGTATGGCAATACTGCTGGATAGGCTAATGCCATTTGGAATTACTGCTGGATAGGTCAGTCCCGTGTGGAATTACTGCAGGAGAGCTGTGACCTAGGAAAACATGAAACATGTCCACCAAGTTTTATAATCATCCCACGAAAGGTTCAACAAACTTTCCATGTACAAATCTACCTGTAAATTTTTGCCCAACAAAAACCTTATCAATGGAAAGATACAAAGTCTAAACTGCAATAATTAGGAAAAAATTTCATATTTAATGTCATATTTCTTAAATAGCACATGCACATCTTTGAATCACATTGAACTTGGGTAGCAAGTGTCAAACTCATCCAATGAAAGCTGACAGCTTCAGAAAACTTTCCGTGTACATGTATATACATGTGCATTATTATTGGCAGATTAAGACAAAACCCTCAAAAATTTGAACAAAAATTAATATTTCATCTCCTAAATATCACAGGTACATCTTTTAATCATAAGAAACATGTGTACCAAGTTTCATAATCATTCAACAACTGCAGCAAACTGTGGTGTACAGATGTACATGTGCACTTCAGCTAAACGCAAAACTCAATCAGTT
The DNA here is from genome assembly GCA_036873755.1 of Hanleya hanleyi. Taxonomy (NCBI): domain Eukaryota; kingdom Metazoa; phylum Mollusca; class Polyplacophora; order Lepidopleurida; family Hanleyidae; genus Hanleya; species Hanleya hanleyi. The sequence goes on along the minus strand of JAVTVY010015721.1, from coordinate 6,303 downwards.
GCCATAATTTGGAGAAAAATTAATATTTCATCTCAAAAATAGCTCAAGTAAATCCTCCAATCATAAGAAACATTTGTACCAAGTTTCGTAATCATCCAATGAGAGCTGACAACTGCAGCAAACTTATCATGTACATGTATAAGTATACATGTAGAGGCCTGCATGTACAATTTACCTAAACAGAAAACTCTTCATTTGCCATAATTTGGAGAAAAATTAATATTTCTTGTCAAAAATAGCACAGGTACATCCTCTAATCATAAGAAACATATGTACCAAGTTTCATAATCATCCAATGACAGCTGACAACTAGAGCAAAGTTACCATGTAGATGTATATGTATACATGTAGAGGCCTACATGTACAATTTACCTAAACAGAAAACTCTTCATTTGCCATAATTTTGAGAAAAATTAATATTTCTTCTCAAAATAGCACAGGTACATCCTCTTATCATAAGAAACATGTGTACCAAGTTTCATAATCATCCAATGACAGCTGACAACTGGAGCAAACTTACCATGGACATGTATATGTACAAATTACCTAAACAGAAAACTCTTCATTTGCCATAATTTGGAGAAAAATTAATATTTCTTGTCAAAAATAGCACAGGTACATCCTCTAATCATAAGAAACATGTGTACCAAGTTTCATAATCATCCAATGACAGCTGACAACTGGAGCAAAGTTACCATGTAGATGTATATGTATACATGTAGAGGCCTACATGTACAATTTACCTAAACAGAAAACTCTTCATTTGCCATAATTTTGAGAAAAATTAATATTTCTTCTCAAAAACAGCACAGGTACATCCTCTTATCATAAGAAACATGTGTACCAAGTTTCATAATCATCCAATGACAGCTGACAACTGCAAGAAACTTTCGAAGTACAGATGTACATGTGCACTTCTGCTAAACGCAAAACTCATTCATAGGGATTTTAACATTAGAGTACCCCAGGGGTAGTACCCCCAGGTGGCATACCCACCCCTCATATTTTTTATATTTTTGTTATATTTTTTCTAATTTTTCTAGATTTTTTTTTAACTTGCTAAACCAAAAACCCATTCATTTCCAGGCAGGGGACACCGACACCGACACCGACGACGACATCCTCTTTCCCCCCTCACAATATCTCCCCTTTACTTCGTAAGGCGAGATAAAAAGGTATGGGAGGGGCAGAAGGCAGCTTTAAATTACACCCCACCACCCATAGAAATTTTATTGGCCTTCCCAATGTTATAACATGGATTGAAGGGAATTTCCTTCCATGACCCATAGAATAAAAAATTTACTGCCTTCCTCTCCTCCCATACCTTTTTTAATGGAACAGCCCTCAGTGCATAATCACTATTCTTAGAGCATCCACATGATTCTGTTAGAATAGATATACAAGAGTGAAAGTCAAATTACAGTGAATATTATGTAATCGTTAATAAGAGATACATGTATGTGGACAAAGCAGGGCCTGACCCAGCATTTGAGTTTGGGCACCCTTATACAATTCTCCAGGGCTGGGGGGTCTGGTGTAGTGCCCCAGCGGTGGAGCCATTTTGAATGTTTGAAGGGTAAAAGTAAAAAGACCCCCAGAGGCAAAGAAAGGAAGTAAACAATGCTCTCTGATCACTACAGAGTGGTATTTTTTCAAGATTCTTCAAGATCACACCTGCCCAAACCAGCTAACATGAAAGAATAGTGAGAGTTATCATTGGAATTGTCAAAAGAACAAAAAAGTATTTTTTTTTTCAATTTTTCTTTTCGTTTTTTTTCTTCTATTTGGGTGCCCAAACGCATGGCACCCAAACCCGTTATAACGGGTTCAAAATCGGCCTGGATCCAGGTCCTGAAGAAGTGTACTTTACCCTGTTTGATGGCGGAGTCCAACCAAATGGAAGAGTATATCCACCTCCATGGGTGTAATCTGGGTGAAGTCCTGAGCCTCATACAGTAACTCCTCTGAAAAAAGCATTGATCTGTTTAATTAATACACAATTCTCTCTTCATATATGGACTAAATACTAGAGACATCCTGTTCTATATAATTAGGTGGAGCACAATAGTACCCCTTGCATGCTTGTTTGTTGTTCCATCGGTTTTACTACCAATATCCAGTTATTTCTTAGAATACCATAACACAGTCTCATTGATGCACATATACATGTACTTGTACTGTAATGGATAATCCCGAGAGCCTGAGGCCCCCCCCCCCCTTTCATATTTTCAGTGTGGCAGATATATGTCTCACAAAAACATTTTTATAATTTGTCAAATTTCAGCAATTCAAGTTTCATCAAAAATCCTTAATCTTACTCTTAAAAGCAACCAAAATGAGCTTGATTACATAGAAGTTAACAAGAGAATTCAACATATGCATGAATGCACACCTTGACTGCAGAAACCAGAATTCACGAGACAAATTGTGTCTTCATACATGTGTCATTAAAATATCATAAAATCACCAGTTAAATTTGTACTATAGTGCGAATTTGTAGATCCTAGCCATTATTTCTCTAGATATTGCAATAACTAGAATTTGACCTTGATAAAGTAGGTCAAGGTCAGTCAAATCAGAAAGGTTTGGCGAGCCAATAAGTAATCCCTCACAAGCTATCACCAATACTAGAATCTGAACTTGATAAAATAGGTCTAGGTCAGTGTTTAAGAATAGGCTTTAGACTCAGGACCAGTAACATATGTCAGATGAATTTGGAAAGCCTTACAATAATCCTTCGAGAGATATTTGTGTTAACAAGCAAGATGGACAGATGGACACAGGCAATACCCATTGATCAAAATTGGCCCAGGGGTAAAAATTAATAACCTTCTTCATTCACAATGATGATCCACATCTTTGAACGGTACTTATAGCATAAACATAACAGTTTCAATGATTTACTGATTTTTCAACCACAGTGACCTTGACATTTCGACCTCAAAATGAAAGTTTCTCTCTTTGACCCATGGATAAGGTAAAACCAAATTTTGGTACCAATCCATGATCTGGAACTGGAGATATCACACGGACAAGCAAAAGTCAAGAGATAGACAGATGACCATAAATCGTGATCGCAATATATGACCTCGTCTATTGACAGGTGTATACAAATTTAAATTGGGGGAGGGGCCAGCTCTAAGCAACTTCTTGGAGATGTGCTCCCTCCACCCTCCCTCGCCCTTCCACAAGTTTAGCTGTGCTTCCTACACCATTGCTTGTACAAGTACATTGTAATGCCCTGTCAAATGATCGCTCCTCTGAAAATGCAGGATTGTGATTTATGACAACTATGAACTTCGTCACTGTAACTGTAAAGGTGCATTCAATCAACACAGAATGTACAAGTGATTTAATGAAATGTTATATGAGCCTACATATACTCTAAAACTTCATAAAGCACAGCTTACCTTTGGTGATTTCTTTTTTGGGGTTATTTCCTGAAGCGGTGGTATAGATGCGTTTGATCATCTCCATGTTAGTGAGGAGTGAGATGAAGGCCATGAAGTAAGCATAGCTCACCTGTCTCTGCTTCTCTCCACCCACAGCCACCTGTCAATCACAGTCAGAAATACTTCATCTTAATTCAAGCTTAACTCAACCTCGCTACTCAGGTTGTGTCTCTACCTGTAGATTTAGGAGTGTTGATCTTCACTGAAGTACCATCTGCCAACTTTGATAAGGAAATCATCCAGGAGAATAATAATACATGTACTATGCTGACATAAATTGTATTCAATGTATTTCGCTGTATCAAATGAAGATAAAAGTCAGAATGATATTCTTATTTTAGTCAACAACCAACATAAATGGATATCTTAGAAGAGAATTGGGGGATATAGGCCAAATTATGATACTAGTTTCCAATGATTTGATGTGATTGACACGTCATTGAGCAGTAGTCTGCCCGTCAGCTGCAACTGTGGTTAATAAAAGCTCATTAATCCCTGTGCTTTCATATGGGGAAATATTTTTAACTACCGGTAGTTATAACTGGCACATTTCCAACCAAAAGTTGCCAAAATAGTCATTAAGATAAACATAATGGTCTTTTTATATGGTAATAATTACCACATTTATGCCAGCTATCGCAAGTTAAACACAATTCCCATATTAAAGTATAGGGTCAGGGAGAAATGAGATTTAATGACCCACAAATAGTGGCTCAAATCTCACTGTCCATTGTTATTATATCGATGTGAGAAAAGCTGATTATTGTATTTCTACCATGTCAATTGTCACTGCACCCACTGCAAAACATTAGTCTACAATGTAGTCTTGGTGGTTAGTATCATTTAAAAACTATAGCAATGTAAAAGCCAGTTACTTTAGTCATATTAGTTCTACATGTACCATTCATAGCCTGATCCCCAGAGCATACAAAAGCTATCCCCTGAGTCAATGGCCTCAATTGCCTGTTATCTCAGGGACTAGCCCTTGTGTGGTTTCAGTGCACAGTATAAGCAAAAGGTTCACCGAAATTGACTTTCAGTTCCCGCAGAACACCCTCTTCTCAAGATCATGTGTTCTACATGTATGATGTGACCAGTGTCGCATAAAAACGGAACAATCGTTCAATTTTGAACAATCGTACTTACAAATCACGTGAACATAAGATGTGTTTCATTGGCTGGTTGAATAAAACAGCTGTTACATGTACCTTGTGTTCGCCGCACACGGTGAGGATTTCGCCTCAGGAGGCAGAATTATCAAACAAGTTTGAAATTTTTCTCCCGGGCATGCCGGACTCGTGAGGCGAAAACCTCACCAAAAACTGCCTGCACGCGAGAGCTATCCCTTGAGCCAACAGGAAATTGAGGCCATTAGCACAGGGACAGCTCTCAAATCCGCCGGGCTTTAACATACATAAACATGGATAACGGTCAAGTGCTGATGACAATAAATGTGCGAATGATGTGTGAAGCGCTTGTTAACAGTAATGTACATGTAACAGCAGAGATGTCCACGTGGAAAGAGAACAGCTAACAGTATATGGTCATTCAATCACAGGAAGTACATTTTCTCACCCCAATTGTTTTTAAACAGAAAGTTAACTTCACAATAGTACATACATATAAAGACAGAACCAGGGTAGTATGTAATATTTTCCACCATAATTGTTGTGAAGGTAACCTATACAGGTTATGCACATTCAGCATGTTCAAAAACCTGTTAAAGTTTTAGGTAACCTATTTGGGTCCCCATCAGTCAAGTCTGAGTAACCTAAAGGCCCCCTAGTTCAGCCGTTCATCATACATGTAACATCCTTCCGGGACCATATCTATCAAGGCTTGTTTTTCCTACGAAGTAGGCTACAGATCGCAAATTGTCCGGTAATGAGTGAGTGAGTCAGTCCATCCGAATCCTTTTGTCGGCAAAATAAGGAGAACCGTTGACATTAGAACCTTGATTTTTGGCATGAACGTGCATTAGGGCATTGTTACCAGCAAGTTCTGATCTGAAATAATTCTGATTAAAATTAGATTTATAAAACACTTCAGTATATTGTTATAAATGCATACCATCCATGTGGCCTTTAACAGTATCATGTTCCTTTTATGACCATGAAGCCATGGGACCTCCTTATCAGTGGATTTAAAAGTCATTAAGGCTTGTCCTTGGAACAAACACAGAGAGGCTCCATCCCAGCCTTGTGGTTTTTAACAGTGATTTATATCCAAGCCCACTGAGATAAGGCCGGTTTCTACTCTGCTGCTTGTCACATCAAGTTACAGTGGTCGGTGTCCTGTATAGCAGATATAGTATATTATTGCATGCCTGTCCACTACCCTGGAACATTTCCTAGCTTAGACATTAAACAGCCCCATAAACTTGCCATCAAATGGGATAAGGCTGGGAGTACAAGCATGTGCGGTGTATTTTCTGTGGACTGTGTAGGCTGTACAGTCTGAATGAAGACAGCCTAGCAGAATTAGTTAAAGCTAGGTGGTTTAACGTTTATCAATGAAGAAAATCATCGATCAACCGCCATAGAATATAATGTGAAACAAAAAAACCGGAATAGTACATTCATCAGATTGCCAATGCCCAAAATGTGTTGTCTCATATATCTAGATAACAACGTGATGTAGAGACGCTATTTATTCGTCTTTGTACCGGTTATACTCAGGAGAATGACATAGAATCATTATTATCTTGTGCATAGAAGGTGTTGGTCTTGAGTTGAATTACCGTAAACTACATAAATGCTACCTTTCTACTATAGTACTATATATAAAAATTTGTTGTATTGTTGGGAAAATAATGTGATTCAAAAGTTGTTTTGATCCTGTACAAGGGCAC
>JAVTVY010015719.1:0-66268 GCA_036873755.1 Hanleya hanleyi | reverse complement strand
TAGAACACTTAAATTGGATCAGAGATATATATCATTAAAGTTTTTGCATAAATTAAAGATGGCCGCCAAAGTTTTCGGTCAATCAGGTCCCAATTCAAAGTATCTGGATGTATCGATGATGTATACCAACTTTCATATAAAACAACTGAATGGTAACAGAGGTATGTATCATTATCGATTTCGCATCAATTAAAGATGGCCTCCAGGATTTCCAGCTAATCAGAAAAGCCGGTTTGGTAATCCATTGAAAGTTGCTTGATGTATCGATGATGTATACCAACTTTCGTATTGAACAGTTGAATGGTTTCCGAGATATGGATCATTATCCATTTCGCATAAAATTAAAGATGGCCGCCAAGGTTTTCACCCAATCAGGTCCCAATTAAATAGGCTTCTGGTCCTTGACTAGGTAAATAAGCATACCAAATTTGGAATTCTTCAGTGGAACCGTTCTCCGGCTATCTCGCTCACGTACGGACGTACGGACGTACAAGACGACAATTCCCCATGGCCAAAATTGGCCGAGGGGTAAAAATGAAAAATACACCCATAAGCCTCACCAATTAAGACTAATCTGGAGTTAGGAAGTGCTGGCCACTCAAACATGGTGTAAAGTATACTCTGTTTCTTACTGTCCAGTTGGTCAATTTCATCTAGCACTAAAATACTGTAAAACAAAGAAAAACAATTGTACTTTCCTGGATTAACACGATAAGAAATCTCCGAAAAGTGTTCCAGGAGACGAGAACAGTTTGTTACCCATTACAAGATATCATAGCAACATGGAATACTATTTTAGACAGCAACAGAACCATCGATTTTCACTATTTTTTAAATGTAAAGTACATGTATACCAGTGGCCGATGCTGGTATTCACTGTATTTGCAAAGGCAAATTTTGTGAAATTGAGAGCGGTTCAGTGCGGCAATTAGAAAATGCTTGAATTTGCTGTTGCTGCTATAATGAAGTTTCTGTCATCATACTGATGATTAAAGTGATAATTATTAATTACTGATTACATACGAAATCTGTCCAATGAGTTCCTCAAAAGTAGATGCTGGGCATTTATATTTGCAAAATGAGTTACATGATGCAAGATTATGAGACATTAGCTTTTAAACTGCCCTTTCTTTCCTGGTCTAAATTATTTTCTGCTCTGGCCTAAATTAATCAAATATTTTGAATGATGAACCTGTACTCACATGCTTCCTCCTTTGGAAGTGAAGTATTTTTCTAAGAAGGTCATAGCATCTTTTGCTGTCTTACATATCGTGTGTTTGCCTGTCAGATCAGATGCTAAGCGGCTGAAGATGGCCTGAGAGTCTTTCAAGGTCATGCAGTTCAAGTAGACGGTCTTGCAACTGTGATTTTTCTGAAAGGAAATAATTTTGTTAGATTGTAGTTAATATTTAAATGCAACTGCAAGCAGCCATCGCAGTTCACTAGGACATTCAGCAATGCTGAAGCAAGATGCTGAAGTAAAATCGATTGATCATGCTTACTGCTTTACCATCTGCAGCTATTATTTTTTTATGAAGTAGTCAAACAGCTAATCAAAAACGAAAACCACTAGGACATATTATCTCAAAAGACTTGTAAAAAGTGCACAGGCAAAATGTATTCAGCAGTTTTTGTTGTCAAGGTAATTTTCTGAATTGCAACGACTGCTGCAAGTCTTTCAGCTTCCATTGACGTTTGCAATTCACACAATTAATTTCTTGAAATGCAAATTATATTTAACATATCTGAACATTTTTTAGTGTATGTTTGAAAATGTCATGCCGCAATTGCCAGTCTTGAAAGAAATCTCAAAGTTCAGACACTTTAGGTGATGTGGAAAAATTAGTTCAGGCGAATAGATCTTTTCTCGCTTTTCTAAACAAAGAAACCTGTTTGTCTGCCCTACATTGCCTTTAATACCTGAATTGATTCTATAACTGTAGTCAGAACAGCTGTCTTCCCTGTTCCTGGTGCCCCAGATATGTACAGACTGCCTGGTTCCCCTTTTCTGATTCTCTTCTCCAAGAACTCGGTGATTTCCCTCGTTTCTCGTTCTCGACAGAGTAACCTTTCTGGTTTCGCTGTGTGGAGAAGACGTTTCGCCTTCTGATATGGTGTACCTGAAAGGTTACATATACATGTAGATTATGATACAAATTATCTGCTTGAAAGTTTTATTCAAATTTGCTGTTCAATGTACAAACCATAAAGTAGCAAATTTCTTCAAGTTTTGAAAGATTGAAAAAAACAACAACAAAAAACTATCAAACTGTCAAGTTTCAATGACCCAATTTATAAACCTTTCCATCATACCCATGCAACAACTAACCCTTATAAATTTGTTGTGTCCAATTTGATATTAACTCTTCTTTTTGCAATTCATTATTAACCCTCGCATGCCCGACATTGTTTCGAAGTTCTCACCATCTTGTCGATGTAGTTTCAGAACAGCTTTTGGTGACGATTTCGTTGTCTTCAATGGTGTTTCCTGGTTTCTGAGGGGAATTTCTTGGTCCAAATTTAAACTTTTACAGGACGACTTCAAATCTCTGGTCAACGACTTTATTGGGGTTTCTGCATTCAACTGGATCGATCGCAAAGGAGTTACTTGGTTTGACCGGGATGATTTCAATGCGGTTTCTCGATTTGACTTGGTTGATTTTAAAGGTGTTTCTCGGTTCAACCGGGTTGATCTACTAGGGGTTTCCTGTAGACGTTTCACAGAGTGTTCCTTCATTGGCGTTTCCTTCTGTTTCTTGCTTGGTGAAACATCAACTGGTCTGATGCAGATATTTTCATCATTTTCAACATTTTTGACAGCTGGAAATAGCAACAAGGCAAATTTGACATGTATTGCGGCGGACATAATTAAGAGAATTGAACAGAGAAGTACACTTAAAAATTGGAAAACATCTGATGAACAAAACGATTAAATAAGCAATGATCAGATCCAAACCAGTCCAAATGAGGGGTGAGTCAAACATTATCAGGCCTTCAACTGGCTCACAGTGAAAAGTATAGGGGGAAATTTGGAGAAAATAAAGGCATTTTCTTATTAAAATATAGGAAATAAAGGAGTGGAAGACAGGTCGCTACTATATTGTAGCTTCCAAACTTGGTAGTTTTCTGGTGTTTAATCAGATTATTTCAAAGAATGCTGTCATTATAGTGATGGCGATTTAGGAGACCCCTTCTGCTGCTTGGTTCAACAAAGAGAGATTTAAATGTTTTCACACAAAAAATTCTGAAATGTCTTTCCTCATACCAGTTTGACTCATTTCAGAGCATTGGTGCAAGATTTCATGAGAAAAAAGTTGAAATATAAGAAATATAGGAGGTTTTGAGTAAAATATAGGAAAATATCACATTAGTATAATTTGGCTATCTTAGCCAAACAGTCCAAATGAGTTAATAAATCTTATTACAATTTGGGCCATCTTGGATTTGGATGCACAAAGTTAATGATCAATTTTTCGTCAACTCACTTTTTCTTGTTCGTTTTCTTGGAGTCCCTGGTTTGACGGACAGTTTCACCGGACTGTTCTCATCTTGGACAGGCTCTAATTGTAGTTTACGTTGTGATCGTGTAGACTTTCTGACAGGGTATTCTAGTTTCCTCTGAACTGACAAAGTTGCCATGACAATGCTGTGTGGAAAGTCCTTACATAAATGACCCTCAGAAAAAAAGTGGTGACAGGTTTTGTAGATATTTCTTGTGTTTTTAGCAGAATGGATTTCCTGTGAAGAGAATAATTATAAATATGATTCGCAGAAAATTGCACAGCCAGGGACAAAAGATCCGAAATTAATGAATGGGGGAATAGAATATGCACATGCGATTTGCTCTGAAGCCGAGAGGAAGTCAAAGACCCATGGGGATTCTACCAGGCCCACCTGAAACAGGTGTGAATCAACTTCAGCTAACCCCCCCCAACTTTTCCTGTATTCCCCATGGGGAGCCATATTATCTTATTCTTAGTTAGACAAACACTACTAGATATAATCAGCCCACAGCTGTGTGCCAGACATTATTCCTCACCCCCGCCCTCGCATATCATACGCAACAAACACACGTTTTGAAGCCAATTTCATGATTTTAAATGTTACAACGTAATCCCAGCAAAAATTTATAGGGTTTGAAAAATATGGTTATCCCTTTGTTAATAGAATTTTCTAACGAGAAAATAAATCTCAATTGCCAACTTCATTCGATTTATCATCAGTCAAACTCATAAATACAAATTATTTCTCACTCTCGAGACCAGAAATATTTTTTGACAAAGTCGCGAATAAAGGTATAAATTAACCCTCATCATCAAATCTGTACAAATCAACTCTTTGAGTTCCAAGAACAAAATCTTAAACAATAAAGACTTCCACCGTTTCACAAATAATCGAATATCGGGAAGAAAAATACGCGAGCTTACCAACTCCTTCTTGTTCTTGCTTTTGTGGGTGAACAGATGGAAAGAACAAACTTGGCGCGAAATACTGCGTGACGTACCTTACATTTGATTGGTCAATTCTCCAAATCTCGCAATTTTCGCGGATCTCGCGGTGTTGTCTGTGCGTCCATCAATTTCCGGGTTGTGTTGGACGAAAAGTGGAATTTTTCTTGAAGTTTCCGTCTGTTTCTCGAATTCAGTGCTCTATTTTACATACTGTTGTATCTTGTTGAAATGTCTAACAGGTAAATTTCGTTAAGTTGGTGAGAAATGGTCAAGTTTTTTCGTAAACATGTTTTGTTCTGTTTTAGGTCGTTTGGTCAACGTATGTTTGGGTAGGCCACCTAGCACCCGGTTTCCGTTTTTGAACCATTGAATCATCGTGAAATTAGGGTCCAAATTCTGATAAGCCTATCTAATTAAATATTGAACACCATTCGAATCGAAGAGAAGTTGTAGTGAGAAGAGACCGAACTGATGAAATGTGAAGCTGTTGCTGTTTGCAGTGCTCGGATATATTTACCTAGCTAAGATTCATAGCGTCTCCCTTCTGTCAACGCTACAGGGGTTTCATTATTTTTTTAAGTAGGGGGTTACCATGAGCAAAGTAGACAGCTACTATGCCGAGCGAAGCGAGGCGTTTTCATTTAGGCCGGGGTCCAGGGGCCGCCTAGGCCCCTGGAAGCCCTGGGGTCCTAGATGCTCTGAGATGCATTCTAGGCCATTTTCAGCTACTGAAGAGAGAATAAAATGTTGAGAAATTCATGGAAAAAATATTGCATTTTCTTCATAAATTTCCATAAATCATGAAGTATTTTTAATGAGTCAACCAAGTGATACATTTTAAGTCTTTATTATAAAACTATTCTGTTCTAATTTATCAATTTATTGACATTTTATTTTCACTTCTATACCTGAAAAATCGAAATGGTCTAAAGTATAGATGAACTCTTTTGCGTAGGGAGGTGCGTTTTGATCATGAAAGAACTCTTTTGCGTAGGTACAGGGGTAGAATTTCACAAAATTTTGCGAGAATCCAATTGGATTCTCAATGGCTTAGTTTGCGAGAATCCAAATTTCCAGTGCTGGAAAATTTCGCAACTAGATGTAAACTTCTCAATGGGGAAAATTGAAATCGCCTTATTTATTCTCAGGAGGGTGCATGGTTAGCACACCTAAAATAGGACACCTTAAATTAGTTCAGGCGAGTGATTGGTTATCTCCATTGATGAGCAGTATTCAGACTATTCATTTTTGCTAAGTGGTAAGTATATATATAGGGGGCCTACTCTGAATTTTATTTCTTTTGTATCTTTGTATTGCATATGAAAAAAAAAATGGAATTGTCTGCATTTCCAAAAAAAATAAATAAAAAATAAAATAAAATCTGGTCACCTGCTTCATTTCAGTAAAACAAACAATTATTATTAGGCCTAACAGTTTGCCATGGATTTATATCAGATACGCCACAACATTTAGAAAATACGGAAATTCCAGATATTTTTGTCCCACATATTTTCATTTCATACCATGATGGTTTTTACAGAGAAAGATAAAAATTACCAACAACAATTCAAGAGTCACAGAAGTGCAATGCCGTTAAAGTTTAAATCTTGACCTCAAATAAACTGACTTCTGAAGAAATGCGTGTTCTCAACGTAAAGTGGTAGACCGTGTTGTTGTTCATGACAGGTCTCATGCAGGCAAAATCTCTGAAGAAACGATCATTTTTTATTTCCAACCGCTTGATTCTACTTTGCCCGATGTGCTGTCTTAGGGAAAATTGTTTGTCATTCTAATTATGAACGAATCCGAATCAAATTCATCTGCTATTAATGATATCCAAAATGTCCCAGGTTTCAGTTTCACCTTCGTGTACTTTCCGTCTGAAGACCACGTGCTAGCATTCAATTCCTTCATACAGACTGTTTTCGCCTGTTGGGTTTATTAACGTAAGTTTGCACCAGCAGCCGAGCGAAGGAGAATATACTAGAACTATTTGGCGCCAGTCGAGAACCATTACAGAGAGTATTCGAGGCCCCCAAAAAATAATCGAGCAAAGGTTTCCGAAGTTTAGTTAGCGCATTTCGTCATCAAACATGTGAAGACCACCATTGTCCGTTTGTGTACACGTTTTTGCAGCAAGATGAAAGGATATCTCTGAGTATTCTGATTACAGGTCAGCTATTTGACTTGAATTTCCGTGAAATATCGAATAAATCTCTCTGAATGAACAACACACTGATTAAGCTAAGCTTTGCTAGTTGGATTCGCGCAAGTTCCATTTCAGGCGAGTCTTTGCGCGAACCGATTCTACCCCTGAGGGAGATGCTTTTGATTGTCGAGATTTTCCCGGAAGTTTTTGGATGCTGTTCTGTCATACGTTCGGTGAAAAGATTGCAAAACTAGCTGTCTTTATTGGATATAGCAGTTGACTCGCCGGTATTGCCATCAATCAACACATGCGATTAGGACTACAGTGAAAATTATTTTTATTAGCACAAAAGTAGACGGCGACCATGGCCGTTTTGTGGGCGAGTAGACGGCTGCGAGTCGCCGGTAACCGGCTCCTAATGAAACCCCTGCGCTATGCCGCGGGATATCCCGTGTGTAATTCAGGTAGATAAACACCGTCGGAAACAGACCATAAAATTACATTCACTCGCCCCAAATCCCCACTATCGTAACATATGGTCCTATCGGTTTAGAATGCCATCAATATTATTAGTTACAAACACTTACTTGCACTCGAAATGCGGCTCAGAACGAAACGGATCGAGAGCCAACAACGTGACAGCCATGTCAGTTTCTTGTCTCCTCGAACTAGCGGACAAGGTACGAGTTTCTTACACGCGACACCAAAATTTGACCCCGTTAAATTTCGCCCATGGGACTAAATATAGAACCTGATTCCGGCGAAAAGGGATGATTCCGCCCAATTTGGGTGAATGACGTCATGAATCCTCACCCCAATTAGGCTGAATTAATCGTAACCCAAACTGTTTCCTCCCGTTCATCCAAAGACCACGACTTTGAAAGATGATAATGTTCAGCGCATTTGTCCAGGACCTCCTCTCTAGAAATCTGTAAAATTCATATTTCTATCCTGTCAGCAAAGTTTGTGGGAAGGTGGAGTATGTTGTCAATAACAAAAATAAACACAAGACATGCAGATTACTTACCATTTTATAGTATTTTTTCAAAGTCAAACTGTTCTCCAAAACGGCAGCGTGTCTGGCGCCATCTTTGTTTGCCTCGTTTTGGAACTGCCAGGGCGAACTTAATTGATAGTTCATAAAATATGAGTTGATAAGATAAGATAAGATTTATTGACGTAAAATTATACCCGCAGGGGGTTAAAAAAACGTGAATACAAACAGTTTCAGACATATACATGTAGAAGACAGACACGGATGACGGACAATACAAAACAATATACAGGACAAATTTACATTAAAATGTGCACAATAAGCGCTCACAAATCTATGGGACTGGCAAACAGTGACCTGGGGACTGGTAGTTTTCCATGCACAGCCACGTTTAAATAGGGTATATTGTATGCTATATAAGAAATTTTTTTAACCATCTATTAACTGGAAACAGTCGTAAACAAAATGGGCTACATATTTAGTAATTTGTGGATTAGTGCAGGATAACAGCTCCACAAACATGTCGTCAGTGCACATAGATGTATCGCTTATTAGGTTCGCCAATTCAGCCATTAGTTTTGCCCGACGCTCAGAAAATTTGCAGCAGCTAAGAAGGAAGTGTTTTTCATCCTCTAACACACCACATGTATTACAGAGTCTATTACTTCGTGGGGTTTTAGAGTATCTACCTGTCTCAATTTCCAATCTATGGGCACTGATTCGAAGTTTAACTAGTGCAGATCTATGTTTTCCATTACTCAGAGACATTAGATTTCGCTCATGGCGGGGATAAGATTTCACGAGATTATATGTTTCAAGTTTGCTGGAAGATGATACCTCGTCTCTCCATTTTGTCTCATAGATTTCATGTAGAACAACTTTCATAAACTTAGTGCTAGCTTTGGGATTTGGGCAACCAAAATTTTCCCATACGTGATACGACTTAAGGCTTTGTAGCAGACGTTTCATATAGTGCACCCAATTTTGTGCATTGTTTGCCCGATTAGCCTCACACTGTTCAAGAAATGCCTTGTAAACGTGATGGATCAGCATCACGAATATGGAAAAAATATTTAATGCTCTTTACAATAGCAGAGAAATTAATAGGGGTTCTCCCCAGTTCTCCACGTACACCGGCATTAGTAGACCTGGAGTTTACTCGTAACACATGTTTACAAAACTTCATATGAACTCGTTCAATATCATTTGATATATTCAGTAGGTCTGTAGGATTGACAAACTCTTTCAGGTAACCAATCCAAATTTCTGCACCGTATGTCAAAATTGGATTGACCATGGTATCAAACAGTTTGCAAGACAAAATAGGGTTAATGTCCCCTACACTGAGGGCCTGTCTTATACTAAATAGAGCGAGAGGGCAAGATCGAGAGAATAAAATTCAATTCAATTCAATTCCATTACCAAATGAGCTATCCACAGGATTACCTCCCCTTATGCTGCTTACGGAATATGATATTTAAAAAAAAAATTGATCAATTAGTTGAGCCTCGTGGCCTGGACTTCGACCAGAACATGGCGGTAACAACAACAGCAAGAGGTATGAACGTGAGCGAAATATGTTTTTCTATCGAAACTTATAAACGGGAAAGTTGTATCAATCGGATTTATCATTTTTTGCGAGACATCATATTCCACTTTCCTGCACAATTCATAAACAAATGTACGTCATAAATTTTATGGTATCGTAGAAAGCATGTCCCCTATTTTAGCGCCAAAAGTGGTCACTTCAGCATTTGAGATATTTATCATTGTAAAAAAATGATCACTTTGGGTTATGATTAATTCAGCCTAATTGGGGTGAGGATTCATGACGTCATTCACCCAAATTGGGCGGAATCATCCCTTTTCGCCGGAATCGGGTCAATTTCAACATTTCCCCCACCTGCTAAAGTAGCTCTGGTATAGCCTTGTTCTATACTACGTGAGAACAACGCTATGGCTGCAAAACAATCACCAGATCGAGTTGTTGGGAAAGTGCCGTACGGGCAATATTTGCCGAACCAATTGACCATAACCAATAAAATAATTTGATTCTATGTCCACTTACCTTTCATAAAACACCTTGTTTATCAGCGACTGTCCATTTTTAGTTTTGCAAGACGTCTAAACTCGGATGAGGGGGTAAAACTGTCCACATCGCCGTTGTGCGTGTAGTGTTTATCGCGAGTTGTTGTGGCGCGTAATCAGCGTTCTGATCGATGTAAAGATGGCGGCGATGTGGACAGTTTTACCCCCCCTCGCAGGCCTTCATTCTAGAAATAAGACGGGGCTGATCAATAGGCCCCGTCTTGCAGGGTCACGGGGCTGATTTTTGGCCATCGGGGCTGATTTCAAATTTCACCACACGACAATGTATTATTGGTCATATTATATCAACCAAACTTTTGTTTGGAAATAAATTTTATTTTGATGTCCATATTTCAACGACTTCTGCTGAAACCAGTTATTGTACTGATATTGTAGAAATAATAATTGCCAATAATGTGTTTTGTCTGCTGTTTTCAATTACCACCAAAACGAGTATCGTTTTAATTTATTAACTTGATATGCAAAACAATTTATTCCAAGGATTTCCCTCCAGGAATGATGAAATTTCCCTGTAGAATTTCAAGGATTTTTAGTGAAAAATGCAAAACTCCATGTGGAAATGGGAAATTAATGGGAAATTAATTTGAACATCATGGAGATCTGTACCAGCGCCTATCTAATTCGAGCAATTTGAGAAACGAGACGGGATAATACAACGATTTGAACACGCCATTTCTCGAAAAACAAAGAATTATTACTTGCTTGAATCTTGGAGGTTTATTGCAATGCCTTCATAATAAAACAGTCGGGAAATTTTGAATTTTTTAGCGGAGAAATAGTATCGGTCGGTTAGACTTTGACTGTGTCGTCGCCGATTTCACTGAAAACGAACACCACTTCCGTGTCCGCGAAACACTGCTTCAACAAACGCCATTTCAAGCCATAAAATCAGTAGATTTCTTTCGAAGTTGATGGAGAATATGTTTAAAATTGTCCTGATAAACATGATCAGGTCGACTGAACCATAATCACGTTGCTGATTTCTCGATTCCCGACCTAGAAGTAGGTGCTTTATTTGCTGAAAAGATCGTCAACCAGCCGCCATGCCATGCTGCTCTACAGTCACGTCACACTTGACGGTATGCTGACAGTGGGTGCGCCGCTTTACGGTTGTTCTTGTTGTGAAACGCGGTCTTCGTTGTGATTTCGTTGGAATTTGCTGATAAAATTATTAGACTCGCACGATTTATTTAGACTCGGTCGGGTAACCGGAAACTAGACATATTTTTTTTCTTGGCCCAAGCACAAATCTTCAAGACAGAAGACACAGTACTAGGATTAGATTTATTCCACGAAGATATGGGAATATACTCACTGGAGTGATTTGACGGGGCCGATGAAAAATCCCCGTGAAAAGTGCTCACAGGGTCGATCACGGGGGCCCCGGCCCCGTCAAAATGCAAGGCCTGCCCTCGTCCGAGTTTAGATCTCTTGCCAAGCTAAAAACGGACATTCACTCATAAACAAGGTGTTTTATGAAAGGTAAGTGGACATAGAATCGAATTATTTTATTGGTTATGGTCAATTGGTTCGGCAAATATTGCCCGTGCGACACTTTCCCAACAACTCGATCTGGTGATTGGTTTGCAGCCATAGCGTTGTTCTCACGTAGTATAGAACAAGGCTATACCAGAGCCACCCCTAAAGTAGCCAAGTTTACATTAGTTCAATCTTGAACGTCGCTCGTCTGGGCTTTCTCCGTTCAACGCAGTGTATCACGGAGCCGATTCCTCACAGATACCATGGGGGCGCTGTAGATTCGATTTTCTAGGAGGTCGTCTGGCATTTAGCTCTGCTGTGGCTAGATAACCATCTTACAAATATTCTACGACATTAACTTCAGAAAATCTTTGCGAAATAAAGACAAATCTTACCTTAGACGACCAACATCAGTGAAATCCAAACGACGGTAGACTGCGCGTGCAAAAAACGGTCCAAATTTACGCGCGGTTGCATGTTTTCAAAAAGTGGTATCGTGCACGGAAACGGACTGAATTAAATCCGCCCAAAAGAATAGATTCCAGCGGACAAGAATCATTTTATACAGTTGAGTTTTTGAATTTATTTTTGTTAACCTCGTATAGCCTCCGTCCGGTAGTTTTGTCATTCCCACTTTTCCTGCCATTTTGCTTCTATTTTTTCTCAGATGATTGAAGTTAATTTACTTGTTCCTAATCCTATCTTGATATCAACTTTTTCTCTTTGTAAACAATTTTTAGCAGTTTTATCTGCACTTTCATTACCTACAATGTTGACATGGGCTGGAATCCATATCAGAGCGAGGTCAATCCCCAAAGCCCTGAATTTCGCATCCTCGCTAAAACCAGGGGTATCTCTATCTCTATGATAGATATAACCCCTGGTCCGCTTGGGCAATGTATCGCGATCAACGACACACAGCGGCATCCTGTACATATTGACCAATCAGATCACTTAAGCACCGCAACCATGGCGACCGTGACAACAGATCGAAAACACCATAGTAGATAGCTTTTGCAATACCCAGTGCAGAAGAACATGCACCTTTTCAACAACCATGAACATTAATAAATATAAGGAAACATAGTTTAAAACAAAATCTATTTGAAGAGAAAATAAACTCATTCATCTCCATTCATCTACCATCAAACATCCAACAAGCCAGGCAAATGTAGAAAACACCGAAGCTTTAAAGGCGGTCCGCGATGTCAGTGTATCCGACCTCACCTTCCCACTGAAGGACTTGAATTGGGTTGAAACGCACGGATTTCTATAAAATTTCACTGGTCTATCCATTAATATTTTATTGTTATGCGTGCTTGGATTAAATATTTTACATTCGATATCAGCGAATAGTTTAGCAGCAAAAGTAAAACCCAAACGTATTTTACCACCAGCGCAGTTTTTCTAGGTCACGTAACTGGAGTGTGTGGGCGGAACGCGGTTTGCTATGCAAGTTGGTCAAGGGTTCGCCTTTGGCTCACAAATAGAAACCGCAACGTGGTGAAGATGTGAATTCCGTGGCTAAATATTCTATTTTGTGAATTAAATCTGGTCTACTTTGGTAGATTCTCAGTCAGCCGTGAAACAATTATCGAATAAATGATGGAGCTTTCAATCAACATATTCAATATATATATTTTATTACGAAAGAAAAATATACATGATATGAATATATATACAATATTATAATCCTGTTTTTTCTTAATTCCATTATTTTGAAGAATAATTACAATTGGACTGTACATGTAACAGTTTCAACGGTTTATTCCCGTGAGTCTAACCATGCTAACAGGAGATAATTACCTGTAATCGCTCTGGCACGAAAGGGCATGATTGGAATGCCATACATTGTAGGACTTGGACGGTACCAGTTGAGAAACCCGGTGCGAAAAAAAAGAGAAAAAAGATGGAATATATTATTTATTAAACTGTTTACGTCATTCAATGTACAAGAGTATTGAACACATCATCCAATGTATTGAACACAGTTCCAAATGTTGTGCATCGGTCAGAGTACGATTTTATTCTGTAAAAAAATCCTTTGGACGAAGTGTCTCAACCTTCGGGTGAATAATCTTTGAATGACTTGGTCATTGCAAGATTTAACCGAATACCCCTTTTAAAATTGATTACTTATCTGCTTGATTGGGTTATTTCTTGTTTGGAGGCCTGATTTGTCATATTTTCACCCGCTTGCTAATTCGTGCTATTTAGTATTGTACTGCGCATTCGCGCATGTCCTTTCCTGCACACATTTCCGCAGTATTTTCAGAAATAAAATCGACATCATCGAAATCCGTACATGTGCGAATGCGCAGTACCCGGTACAATGCAAAATAGTGTGAATTAGCATGTGTGAAGATTCCTGCTTCAGAGTACACCATTATCAGATTTTGCGGTCTTCTGTGGTCAGGTGAACATACATGACATATGACTAATCTCATTCTGGCCTCCAAACAAGAAATAACCCAGTCAAGCAAATAAGTAATAAATTTTGAAAGGTAATTATGGGTGGAAAAAAAGGCAAGGTTGAGTGAACAAACAAAATAATACTCTGGCAAATTCATATCTTTAGTCGTATTCCTTGGGCATGTGCATAAATCTGAAACACAGGCGTGATGCGCAAGCATGTGCACTGCAGCTCACGGTTCACCAGTCGATCCAATTTTCAAGATTTAAGATTTCAAAGAAGAAATCTTTGAAGCAGCATGGAACCAGACACCCCTCCATCCATCCTATAAAACACTGAGGACAGCACACAAGACCTGGGCGCTTTCATGGCGCAATAAAGACAAGTGATAGTACAGTGCTAGACATCACATTTGCATTGAAACAACAGGAACGCTTGTCCACCCATCCACCCGCGACAAAAATATACACTGTCAATATATCTGTTCTTCAATTGATTATTTACCAATCTATTACGATTATCAAATAGATGCAATATTCATGAAATATAGATGACGGGTCCAACGAATTACCCACATGAACCCAAATGAAAGTCAGATTACCCAAATGAAAGCACAATGAACCCAAATGAACAAGTATTCACTTCAACGAAGGTCCTGTTATACTAGAATGCAAATTTGGTTTGAATGGAGCGCTAGTAGGCCAAAAAGTATAATTCTAGCGAGTCCACCGAAACTAACGTCAATACACTGTAGTCGCGAGACAACGTAAATTTGCGCTACGGCCGCGTGGAAAATGTGTTTTTTTTCATCCATCCGTTCTATTTTGAACAAATTTGCATTCTAGTATAAATAGGACCTTCGTTGAAGTGAATAGTTGTTCATTTGGGTTCATTGTGCTTTCATTTGGGTAATCTGACTTTCATTTGGGTTCATTTGGGTAATTCGTTGGACCGTAGATGAGTTCAAATCATCAAAACCCATCTCATAGTTCACAACCATGACAACATAGAAATTTTATTGAGACTGACTGTGTATTAAACACTGTTAAATATTTGTTTTTAACCATTCTTTAAATGTGTTCAACAGTACTGTTCTGCACTTCCGATTCCGATGTGTGTAAATAAAAAAAAAGTAATTTTTTTATTCCAGAGTTATTGTCATTTCAATAATAATTTATACAATAACATGTGTTGTAATACTGAATGAAATTAATTCCAAGCTTCACAGTCAAAAATATAGAGGGAGTTTATTAAATTTTTTCTTCCACACAGACAAGATCTAGTCATATTGCATGAAATTAACCGACCTCTTTGAACAGTCACAGGGCTTTAGATTTACCCTGATTTCATCTGCACAAGTCCAGGTAATCCCTAAATCCTCGCAGAGGGTTTGCCATTTGCGTACACTTCGCCATCCATAAGATGGCTTGTGAATCGTGTGTCTCCATTATCGCAGAGTGATATCCCGTACTTTACCAGATTCTGTTCGGCCTTCATCTGGCGGAGAACAGACTCGAGAAATCTGATAAATTACAGGTTTTCATACCACTTCGAAAACAGATATTGCCTGGGCTTACAAAATATATAGACCTGTATGAATAACTTTTGTATCATCCAAGAGGTGTGTTAGATCTGTAATATTGAAGAAGTAGGACATCACATGACTCGAAAATGGCGGTTTACGTTGGGGGTATGTCGGTGGCTTTAGCTGACTGGCTGACGAAGTCACGTGGTATTGATTTCTGGAAATTCCCTCTTGCAGTTGTCGAAAGTAGGCTGGAAATAGATACACACGGTCCCAGGGTCAGTCTTAACTCGTATAGATGACCCAGATGGTTACAGGTTGAGGGTTTAACTGGACCTTTTTGGTGATTCGGATGAGATCTGTAGTCGTTGCGTCTTGCACAATCTCATTCATTTCATCCCCAGTGTTTGTTTTGAATTAGCACGTCGGTATCTGAAGCCTGCGGTTTTCGCTTTGACACCCGATGTCGATTTCAGGGGTAGTCTGGCCGGCGCTGAAATGGAAAACCAGTCAAAACTCAAACTTGAGCTATTTATATCCAGAACTGCAATCAGTAACTAACCAAGCCAGTGTATCGATCGTAACCTATCCATTGATACACTAGCTCGCGAGGATGCCCTCATTTGGGCACACCCTCTATACGCAGCGGCCCATTATTGGTGAAAAGATTGAAATTGATGAGGAATCTCCATGAACTTTACTGAACATTGATTCTCTACGAAAGAGAAATATTTAATAATATTAGAATTTTTTTGAATTTTAGTTTATTTTATTTATATATTTTTGCTCTCTAATTAACTAATCAATTTCAAGAACCTTGACTTTCAGAGGCAAATGCGTAAAAAGTGAGAAAAAAAACCTGTTTTATTTTTTTCTCTGTCCTGCATAAAAAGGTTAATGCACTAAAAAACTGATCCAGTGGTGCCTGTATCGCTAGAAAATTCCTCAAATGACCTGATCATTGTAGGAAACGCCAGGATAGCTCGGAGTCCAGGAGTTCATCCAGCAGTTCAGGGGAGGATAAGAGTGGAGGGAGTGACTCGGATAGCAGTTCAAGTAGTGACAGCAGTGGAAAACGGGACCGGGGATCCTGGAGAACTGCAGAGAGAAAAGTTATCTCCCCTGTGCGCGCAGTTAAAGAAACTGGTGGCAGCGAGAGCGGAGAAATAACTAGCAGCGACGAAGAGGACAGCGATGAGAAAAACAAGGGAAAATCACTTAGAAGCGCTGTTCAGGTAAAGATGGGGTCTTACATGTGAAAATGTATAAATGTTTAATGCTTGAATAGTTTGTTTGAAATGGGAATTCCTTGTCCCTCTTTACCCCTTGTGGCGTCGGTGGTCAATGAATTCCCTATAGTATTGGGGCCTGTCCGTCCGTCTGTGCGTCTGTGTGTCCGACTTTGTTTCTGGACAATAACTGTTGAAAAACTGAATGAATTCTTTTCGAATTTGGCATTTGAGTATTGGAATTGCTCTTCATGACGGGTACTGACTATTACGGTTCCAAGCCAAATCAATAGTACCAACGTCGGGGGACTTCAACCGCTCGGGTTTTCATTGTGATATTTTTGCAGGATGTATCGAGAGAGCATGGAGATGAGAGGAACTAAAAGCATGGTGGTTATGAGCATTTTGAGCTTAATTTCTCCAAGTGTTGAGGACAATTTGGTAAAGTATATAGATATTAATGGTTAACCTGGTTGTTTAGGTACAGACACTCCATTACCAACATCATATAAACAATAAAAACGGTCACCATAACCCCACGCACACTCCCAACCAAGCTCATACTGCAGTCGGCTTGTAATTTTACATACTGTTCAACTTTCAGATAATATTTTTTCTCTTCCATTGTAGCGGCCAGGTAAAACTGATGAAGGTGACAAAGATCCTGAACAAAGAAGGTATGTTTGGCTTTGTCAGGAGTTTCTCATGCTGATAACTGAAACAAGATTTCATAAAATATTGACTGGGAGAGCTATCCATTTTCGTTTGAGAGGATGGAGTAGTAACCTTGTCCTGTTGTTGCTGCTGTTTACTTAGTTGCTGTAAAGAGTTTGAATATCTAGAAATTTACAAGTTGTCGCATTCTGAAACTACACATGTATATTTAATCATTCTGATTTTTGGTGCAGTAATCGATCCTTGGAATTTAGACATTTAAACATGTTTATGAACTTTTTTCGGATCTCGGTTCTT
Source organism: Hanleya hanleyi (assembly GCA_036873755.1). Taxonomy (NCBI): domain Eukaryota; kingdom Metazoa; phylum Mollusca; class Polyplacophora; order Lepidopleurida; family Hanleyidae; genus Hanleya; species Hanleya hanleyi. Next base: position 48,947 of record JAVTVY010015719.1, on the reverse strand, counting down.
CAGTAGCATTTTAAGACAACCGAACAAGGCTCAAATTACAAAATTTCTGATGAACGACCAATTTTTTTTGTGTCTTGAAATTTTTTGCAATTTGGATAATTTAGAATGACCAGCTAATTATGAAAAGAGTAGTTACAAAGCGAGAAATCGGGTTTGCTGGGCTATGTTATCAATTTTCATATGAAACTATGCTAAATAAGCAAGTTTAAACATTGACACCTTGACAATTCCAAGAAATGTTCATATGGATATGGATTTTTTCCTCATTTTATTTTTTAGCTGTCCATTTCAGGGTTGGCCTGACACCTGAATTTTGGCCTGATTTTAGCCATTCTCCAGGCATCATTTTGAGCCCTGCCGAATGTGTCCTATTATTTTGAAAATATCTAGTTTGACAAAACTCCCCATAAACTGTGGGTAAGATACTGGGTAGCAGGGAATGAAATATACATTGATTTGTCGGACATGTCAGGCAAAAAAACGTACTGTTCGGTAAAATTGGTTTGTCCCTCGGATAATTGTCCGTCACAGCTTATCAGCCCTGAATCTCTAAAAAATACAAAACCTGCTATGAGATCGCTTATAAAGTCAACCGCTTCATCTTACTAGTTTTATTCCCCGAATTCATGTGCAAATTTCAACGAAAGTCAACTCGCCATGGTTGATGTTGTTGTTGTGGAATGGAGTGTTGAAAGGGCATTCCTTGTGACCTACATTTTGATTGGTCTGAGTTATCAACGTCCTTCTACATTTACCATGTGTCTATGAGCACTTTATATCTCGGCTACTTGCCCGGCAATTGAAAGTATTGATAGGCCGTCGGGTGAAGCGTGTCGGTCACACGGAATGAGGTGTACATTGAAGGGAAACCTCATGTTCGGTTGACAAAATGGCGGGCCTGTAAAACTTTGACCTATAAAAAAGTCAGCGACCAAGGGGAAAATTCAGTTTTAAATATATGGTCTCCACCGCCTGTATTGCTTGTTATTGTTATCTCTGTATATGTCATACATGTACATCAGGTTGTCAGTTGCGACAATGAAGTTAACTGTTAAAATTCTCTCCAGGTTGCGGCATTGTGCAACCAGAGTGATCTCCAATTTCCTTTGAAAACTGGATATATTATCCCCATGTCGGTAGAATGAACCAACCTTGTTCACAGAGTTCAGTTACATGATGTCATGGAGTGATACTAAGCATTAATTGGACATTGTCTAATATGGATTGAAGGTCCGTAGAAGAAGGGTTTTTCTCAAGAAGAGGGTTTTTCTCAAGAAGAGGCTGTGAAAAACAGATTTGTTGGTGGTGTTCAAAGGCCTTCAGAAGTCAAAGAAAACTGATATGGATTCATTCCACTTGTTTATCCGTCGCTATATGGCCGAAATAGCGTTGAACGTGACATTAACCCCTAACTGACACTCACTGTTTATTCTAGCAGATTTATTGGCTTAAATTTAACTTGAGTGGAAAATAACCCATGGACACGTATGTTAAATTTGTTGTCTATGTCTGGAAATCTACTGTTTTGGCCTGCAAAAAGTTGAAGGGGGTAGGGAGGTAGGGAATTTTGATAGTTGCAAATCATGGGAACCTTACAGGATTTGCCGAGAACTTGACCACCAGTTAGCAGGCTGGTAGGATCATTGAAAAGTAGGAGTTATAGGTTGTGATCAGTGTTTATTCATTGTTCTGACGCGCAATCAGTGGCCTATAGTTAACCAATTGAGAGGGTTTTCCAGCATGGTTTGCTTCCATGGGACAATCTCACGTCATTATTCAAATGCACAATTTGTGCATGTTGTCGTGCAATCGCAATTTACCACATCTGTGTGTTTTGAATATCGCAATGACATCTTCTGTGGTGTCATTTCTGCTGTTCTTGAAGACAACTAAGGAAATTTGTGAATTAAGAAACTTACGATGTAGTTACAGGAACAAGTAGTATGGAACCCCTGTACTTGATTTAGAGTATACAGTGAGTATGAAGAAATGATTTGGGGTTTTATATGTTTGAATATTGGTTTGTGTAAACATTATTAGTTTTTCACTTGCTTGAATGATTTCTGTGAAGAAATTACCAAAAAATGACTGAATCACTGACAGCTAGGATTCCCGAGTAAAATATATCAAAAACGCTTATGCGCTCATCGATAGACGAGGTCATATATTGCGATCACGATTTCTGTCTGTTTGTCTGTTCATTTGTTAAGGCCGACTGTGTTTGAACCTATGTTTCAGGTCAGCTGCTGATGAAAATTCAATGAGGGAGGGAGGTCAACACAACACAAATCATAAACTCAACACGAAATAAAAAACACAGCAGCAAAAAAATTGTATTTGATTTTGACATTTTCATTTGAGCTGGGAAGTTGTACCGGTTCACCGGTTATTTGATTTCCCGCCACTTGGATTTGCTGGACTAAATGTTTGAACGTTATTTTTTCATTAACTGCCACCCCCTCCAATCCAAATACGTTTCCTTGGGTTTGCTTGAGGCAATTTTAAGACAGATATATTTCTCCGCCTCCACCCCGATGTCCATCATGGCGGCCGACGCATGCTGAACATATTAAAGTAAGGGTGTATGCAAAACCGCGACTGAGAACACACTCGGATCAGCAAGACCATTTTCATTTGTGAAATCCGTATATTTCTTTCGTTCCATTGTATAAATATTTACTCGCACTAAATATTAAAAGATATTATTGAAAGACAATATATTGTTTACAGAACATGCCCGACTAATTTGTTTAATTCTCCAAAACATGCGCGGTCCTTTTCCACTGTGTCGATGAATCCGACTTTTATATCATTTCTCTGGACAGTGACCTCACCATTGTGCGAGTCGGGAACCATATAGCTCCACAATATTATGTGATTGAACTGGGTTCCCTATATTTACCATGCCGAGGAAGCATGATTTGCGTTACAGTCGACGAAATAAAGATCGATGGTGTTTTATCGAAAATGTAATGCGGAAGACGCGAAAGTTTTAGATCTTTGGTTAGTAAATTCCCCACAAAATCGCCTAATAACCGTCAAGTTTGAAATATATAGGATTGTTCAGAAATAATCAACGCGCATGTTACACCATACACACGTAATATCGGTAAATTCAATGCGGGCGGCTGACCCGAAACACAGGTACCAACACAGCCGGCCTAACCTTTGTAAGCTTCGATACCACCAGTTTCAGGACATGAATTGGTAACAAACTTTGGATATATCTTGCCCATGGGGCAAAGGGGAACCCTAGTCAATTTGAGGTCAAGAGGTCAAGTGTCGAGCTCAAACTTTGTCCGAAAAGTTTGAAAGTAGTAAAGTTCCGAGATGTGAATTGTGACGGAGAAGAAGCCTATTGATTTCTACGTCTCCGTCAATTTGGTCTGCATCTTATGTCTGTTCATCTTGCTTGTCGACACACAATATGATTTGGAAGTTTATTGTCAGGCTTTCCAAATTCATATGGCACGGGTCTATGCAACTAGTGATGGGTCTGAAAGCCTATTGAAGGTGACTGACCTTGATTTTTTTTATCGCGGTCAAATTCTAGTTATTGCAATATCTCGTGATAATGGCTAGGATCTCCAACTTCACAGTACAGTAAATATGTCACTGATTCGTTTTACGATATTTTATGACGGATCATAGCTAGACTCCCAAAATTTGTCTCTAAGATTTTGTTTACTGCAGCTAAAGATCTGCATGGGTCATATATTGAAGCTCTTAAGGCGCTATTTTTTAATCCTTGGTCAAAATTTATCTTGGTGTATTGTCGCCATCAATGCACATCTGTCTGTCGAGTGTCCATTCATTTATTTCCAGTTTGTCGTTAACACCATCATCATTTATAACTAGGCCCTGGAATACCAAACTTACACCAAACATGCATGTGGTCACAGTGGGGACTTTTGAAAGTTTTTCTTTGTCACTAGGTCAAATTCTGTCATATTTGTCTTCAGTTGCTTCTTGCCACTATACCTTAAGAATGATCACACTGTTGATTGAAGGGTTATTCATGCTTTGTGTAGTTGTTGTTCTAATCTATGATAAATCAAGAATTTTCAAAAGAAAATGACATGGATTTTAATCTAAAGTGGCTTAATCCGTACTTTTGCTTGAAGTAGAGGCTGATTGATCGGGGCTTGGTTTAGGGGTGTATTGTGGTTTGATGAGTTGGGGGGTGTGGGGGTGAAGTGAGCTTGTTGATATCAGTATTAACTTTTCTTTTTATTAGTTCTAGACATTCCTCTGGTGACAAAGAAAGGACAGACGAAGATGAAAATGAGGGCAGGGGCCGGGGGAAGGGTAGAGAGAGTGAGTCACAGGGTGAACTAATGGATGACAGCTTTGAGGATGGACAGAGGGAAGAAGAGAGTCCAGATAAAGGGAACACCAGCAAAACTACAGAGAAAGAGAAAGTGAAACCAAGGCCAAGCAGTGAAGAGGATAATAGGAAGAGATCTGTAAACAGCAAACAACAACAACAACCTGTATCTGGAAAACCAGAGAAAGCGAAAACAAGAGACGTTAGACAAGAAAGAAATGAGGAAAGCCCTGTTCGTGATGATCACAATGACCCTTCTGTTGATAGGGATAGATCAGACCCTAGGAATGGTGAGGGTGACCCTCGTGCGAACCGGCAGAGACATGAACGAGGTGAAAGACGGAGCCGCAGTAGAGAGAGATACGAAAGGAGAGAAGGTGACGAGAGAGAGAAGTTTCCCGGACGTAGCAGAGACTCCTGGGATGCTGGAAATAGGCGGGATTACGAAAGAGGGCGGGGTGGACCTGGTGGTGATAACAGGAATAGAGATAGGAGCTGGGATCGTGATCAAGACTGGGGCAGGGATCGCAGAGGAGGGCGGGATCGTGATGGAGATCGGGGTGGCAGAGGCGACCGGCGTGGACCCAGGAATGGCCGAGATCGAGAGGAAGGCGATTGGCCTCGAGACTCCAGGCGAGATCGACAGACAGCAGGGGAGGACCCAAATAGTCAACGCCAGTAAGGACCCCGTTTACCAAGTCTTCGGAGTGCACAAGCTTCGATCCCGAATATCCCGTTTGCAGTCAGAGTCAGTACGGTGATTTGAGCTCGAAGGGTTTAGTCTACACCCTATCCATAGATATCGAGTAAGTAGAAATTGTCAGAAACTTTGTGATGACAGTCTTGTGAGAATTTAAGTCTTTAAAAAAGTCTGTTTCGGCAAATCTGAAATTTTGGCATGCAGACCCTCATACACTCACTCACTCACAGCGCCAAGATAAACTGGCAGAGGCTTAAGCAGAGAGGGTATCCTGGGATCTGAGGCTTGTGCACTGAAAGCAGGATGAGTATTCCACATGTTCAACATGTGTCAACTCCTTGCAAAATGACTGATGAAGTTGATCTGGTTTCAAACTCTGCAGGGAGAAGGTTTTGTTTGACGTTTCTTGATTTACCTTTCATAATTACATAAGATCTGTTTGTATCGTAAGCTTAATGTAATTATCAGTAATTTCCACGTGTTAGCACATGCCAGTATTTGAACCCTTTGGAAGGATATTTATTTTCTTTATTCCACAAGAAAATGAAAAGTTTTTCTTATCTTCAATAGGGACAGAAAAAGAACTGCAGATGAAAAAGACAAGCCTACAGAGAAGGGTGGAGCAGGGGAGGCAACTCAAGATCAACCTCCAGCCAAGAAAGCCAAGGAAGGGGAAGACCTCTTAACAACACGGACAGGGGGTGCTTATATACCCCCAGCAAGGCTACGAATGATGCAGGCACAAATCACAGATAAGAGCAGGTATTTTATGGTGTTACACTCTGTACCAAAAAGGGCTTGATTCACTTACTCGCTGTGCAAAAGGGGTCGCGTTACTTTTGATACTGTGGAACACAGATGGCAGTACCATTTGGACAAGCTGTTCCCAGTGGCCACAATCAGATCGCAAATCAGTAAAAAGGAGACGAGGAAAGCTGCCATCAGACAGGTGTGCGAGTAGGGTTGGCATTCTGAATGAAGCAAACACACATGAAATACCACACTGAGTGTGTATTTCGAGCATTATTCATCAGTATAGGTCACATATCTCGAACCACATGACCTATGGACATCATTTCACTATGGTCACAACTTACGATGCAATTATGGGCTAACATACAGGCACACAGAGAGCTTGCATGTTCGTGTCCAAATAAAGAAATCAAAACTCAGCCACGTGCCAAACACAGCAGCTGTGATTGGGTAACTAGGTACGAGGTCATTTTATGTGACAGGTTTTATCAGAGAGCAAGCATAGGGCATCACTCTCACCTCGGCGACATTCAGGTTCGTGCCAAGCTATTTTCCACAGGCCCCATGAGGCTCCAGGAGATTGACCTAGGGTGTCGTGCACACTCCAGGTCATGGTAAGAATAGGCCTCAGCTCGTCAGTGAGCTTGTCGTTAGAGGTGACTAACTGGGGCAACTGTTGGGATCCCGGGTGTGAAAAGGAATAGGACTTCACCCGTGGGGTCTCGAGCGTTGAAAGGAATAGGACCCTACCCATGTGGTTTCTGGGTGTCAAAAGGAAATAGGAATCGACTGAAATAGTGTTGAAAGTGATGTTCAATCATATTCACTCACTCACTCCTATTTTCCACAGTTTGGTAATTGATGCCAGCCATTTTGGTACAGGGTGTATTTTAATTTCTTGTTTGTGTTTTCTCTTTCAGAATGCTTGGTAATTCCTCTGATAATTCAATCACAGGAAGTGAAATTTCTCACCATATAATCAGGGGTGATCAAATTTATTAGAACAGGAAGTTGACAAAATGGCCCAAAATCATGTAGATGATCCAATATTTGATTGTTAGTTGATTTTGTATGGTGGTTAAATTCATTAGAGCAACTGATTGAATGCCACCAAATTGTGGGTGATGAAATTTCATGGTTGATTGAATTATCATAACATTCACTGTGATGTTTACCATATCGATTAATACCCAAGGTACACCGCTGGTGTAAATAACAGTATATCTATTTGTCGATATACCATCTTGGTTTACCTAGATAGGTTCTTGAACAGGCCAGAATTTCCAAAAATAGATTTGCCATGGTCTGAGATTGACTACCCTTCGAGCGCAATAGCACACCCATTGATTGTTGCTGGGTGACAATGCCTGCCACACAGGTTTGCCTTTTTGTCTTACATTTGTTCTATCTTGAAAATTGAGCATTACATTACCATAAATATATTTACAGTTAAGCTGGTTGAAATCTGTGAAAGTGAAATATTTACTCTCGAAGCAGAAAGTTTCTTTACAGGCATGTCGTCACACCTTTTGATCTACGTGTAGTACGAAAACATTATTAGGCTGGGGATATGCAAATTGCTGAATTTCTTACACTGAAGTTCAGCAGTTGTACAGTCTCCTAAAATTCATTCTGAATTACGTTCACTGCAATTCACAATAGTTAGAACTGTAACTGAGATAGTGAGTTGTTTGATTGGAATTTAACTGATTGTCTTTTCTTTCCTTGTTTCAGTGTGGCCTATCAGAGAATAGCCTGGGAAGCTCTCAAGAAGAGCGTTAATGGTCTCATTAACAAGGTTAACACCTCTAACATCATCAATATTGTCAAAGAACTTTTCCAGGAGAACATAGTCCGTGGACGGTAAGCTATCCTCCCTGCTGTGTTTTACCTGCAAACTTGTTTTATTGAGTGCCATTTTCAGATTAAGGCCTACAAAAAGAATGATTATCTTTCTTAGGTTTTCGGCTTTGTTCACAGTATGTATCCTGAGTAGGTTTTGTTCACTTGAATCATGTACTGATCAGGCGTAGCTGATTGTCTATCTGTCTATCCAAACCCAGAAGTAATCACTTCTGTCCAAACAGAAAATCATATTCATATTCACGTGAATTATTTCTATTTACATTTAACATTCAATCAAATTTTAAAGAACTAATTGTACAGTACTGGTGCCTGATAAATTATATGTGTTATTATATAGATTTATTCGTATTAATTGTTTGTTTGCACTGAATATTTATTGTATTACTGAAATACGCCATACAATACCTGATTTTAATGATCAGTAATATTAGAATGACTGTATAATTGTAGATGATTTTATTTACCGTACTTGTACATATTCATCATTTTACCTCTGATATTGTTATTTTGTTGTTGTTATAGAATCTTTATTTATCCAGGGTTACACAATTAGTTCGAGAACCAGTTTACATTGTGGCCCTGCAATGTAAACTAGTTGTTACAATCCAGCAGACTCAGAGAGAACAAAATGTAGGTACTGTTGGCTCTGCTGTTTATAAATATTACAAATAAATAAATAAATTTTCATGTGTACATAACTGTCTCTTTTATAAGCAGGTACATGTAGTATGGTCCTGATGCTAATATTGTCAGTTTCATTCATTTTACAGGGGATTATTGGCCCGGTCCATTATCCAGGCGCAGACTGCATCTCCAACTTTCACGCATGTGTACGCCGCCCTGGTGGCCATCATCAACACAAAGGTTAGACAATCTGGATTGTCACAAAATGATATAAATGACTTACAGTTTAAATTTAGCATTAACATGTATCATGCTTTCCATAGTAAAATAGATTATAACATATTAACTCTTTCCCTCATAGACTTGTGGGGAATTTTCTCTCTCTGGCCCATAATAGATTTGTAATGGCGTAGGTCTTCAACCCATGGACTCATTTCAATTTTCATACTTCTCCAGCGATGTAAAATATCCCATTTTATGTCCCATGTCATGTGGAGAAATATTTACCAATGGTCTCCCACAGACCCATTCTACGTAATTTGTTCACGTTTTATACCAATATCAGCAACATTTATTCTAAAAATAAGTAAACTTGTGAGAAAATGTGTTGTGTCCGCTTTACTTCTGTTCGAAATCACGAAAAAAAGTGAAGAAATTGTCGCATTTTAGCCACGTTTTGCAACGTTCTCTTCCTGCTTTCCGGCTACCTTTCGTATCTTTCCGTATACCATCGTAAAGCTAATTCTCCGTAGGATCGGGATTTGGCAGCGACATCACAAGATGGCAGGTGTAGAACAAACTATAACTGTTTCAATCTGATATAGTTTATACAGGAGAATAAAGACGGTAATAAATATTCATAAGGTGAAATTAACATAGCTTACTGATTGGCCAAGGCTGAGCGCGGCCCGGCGTGATTGGAGGAAGAGGTCACGTGGCGACTCGGTCGCTATGGTCACTGTCAAACAGAAGGCCGACTGGGAAAGAATGGCGACTAAAAACATTTACCGCGAAGGCAGCAGGTCCCGGGGAAAATACATAAAATAAACTCAGATGGGCAGATTTGACGAGATAGTCATCAAGGTTAGATACTTTGGTAGTTTATGCTCGCGTTACGTGAAATATTCAGGAATTTGGAAGCAGGTTTTATGATTTTTCGAACGTTTGTCTTGGAGCACACAAAACAAATTTGTTGTCAAATTGAAATCGCGCATTTTTCATCGATTTATTTCTGTTTCTCTCCCGATTTCGTTTTACCCTTACCATAAAACATACCAACAGTCCATATAGTCAGATTTATTGAAATTTTGGCTTTCTGAAAATGTATAGTTTTAATTAGGTTTTACTCAAAGTAAACACCAAAAATTGCAAGAATAATCCACCACATGGGAACTCAAGTCACTCGTCAAAACCCGTCTTCATGGGTTACGCGAACACTCGTCAAAACACGCTTACATGGGGATCTACACAAGTCGTCAAAACCCGCTTATATGGGGGAAAGAGTTAATACCAGTGGAGATGACATAAAACGAACAAATCCATTCAGTACACACAATGTAGTGGGCATCTTTCTCCTGGAGAACCGTACTGCGATGACCTAATGGTTAGAGCATCGGCCTCGTAAGCGGTAGGTACTGGGTTCAATTCCAGGCCGGGTCATATCAAAGACAAAATCACTTAAGCTCAGCATTAAGAGGATAGAGCAAGGACTGGTTCATTCGAGGTCAGTATAATGTGACTGAGTGGGGTGTCATGTCTGCCTATTGCATGATATTTCAGTGGGACAGCACTTTAAGAAAGGCAGCATTAGATCTGCTCTGTTACAAGTAGGTATGGGCGGCATGACACACAAACATTCTGTTGTGAATGCGATGTCTGAAAACGAATGGTGAAATGTACTTCATTCATGATAAAACAAAGCGTGAGATATATTCCGCTTAGCAGATCAATGAATCATTTGATGGCAACTGGAAGGGTTCAACAATATCATTTGAGAACTCAGACTGGCAATAAAAGTGTGAAAATCGTGGGTGGCAGCTATCTAGGATTACGCAGCTCGGTGAAAATCAATTCCAACTGCCGTCTTGCTGATGTGGAGTGAACTGTCATGTTTAAGTTGTTCGCTTGAATTGTTCTCAAAATATCTTGTTGACAGCACAGACCGATAGTATGGATGTGAGAAATCCAAGGTGGACAATGGCAGCCATCTTGGATTACACATTCCTATGAAAATCAATACCATCTGCTGATGTGAAGGGTCTCCAAGCTTGAAGTCGATCAGTTGAATTGCTCTCAAGATATCATGTACACAACATGGGTGGGACAGACAAATCAAGATAGTTGATGGAAGCCATCTTAGATTGCCCAGCTTTCCAACTGCCATCGCACTGATGTGAAGTGAGTCCAAAAGTTTGAAGTCGATGGGTTTAATTGTTTTCAAGATATCGCGTTTTCAACATTGGTGAGACAGACAATTCAAGTTCGGCGAAAATCTAGACTGTTTCACTGATGTGATTTGGCTTGTTATTTTTGAACATGTTTGTATATCGGTTGAATTGTTCTCAAGATATCGCGTTCACAGCACAGACAGATACCTTAATGGTGTGAGGGATTCAAGATGACCGATCGCAGCCAGCTTGGATTACGCAGCTTGGTGAAAATCGATAGCAACCGCCATCTCGCTGATGTGAATTGAATCCCCAAGTTTGAAGTTGATCAGTTGAATTGTTCTCCAGATATCGTGTTCACAACATGGGTGGGACAGACGGAAGGTCTTCAGATGGAAAGTAGTATTCGAAGTCCCCCTCCTGTGGGAGGGGACAAAAAAAGCGAATAAAGGCCCCCCCAAAAAACCTGGATATTGCCCTGCTTGTCCTTCATTGTAACTTGTTTATGCAGATTTATTTTTTGTATTACATTGAATGCAGGATATTGTATATATTATTTCCTCTTGAGGGTTGTATATTTAGTTTACAACTTAATATATAATGATGACAGTAAGACCATACATCAGATCCAACCATTCAGTTCCTCAATCGAACATTCTGTCGGTGTGATGTCGATTGTTGGCCGTGTTTTTATATACTCACCTTCATTGTTGATTGTGCTAATTTTGTGAAATATTCCTCTCTCTTTACAGTTTCCTCAGAACGGTGAGCTGATGTTGCGACGGTTGATTATCCAGTTTAGGAAAGGTTTCCGTAGAAACGACAAAAATCTCTGTCTCTCCTCCACTCGCTTCATCGCCCATTTAGTCAACCAACAAGTGGTAGGTTCAGTAAAACAATTTCAGTGGCTGAATTAACGTTTTAATAGGTGCCTAAACTCGCAGTTAGGCCTTTCAGCTTTCCTCGGGGCTGTCCCAGAAAAAAGTACATCGGGGGGACAAGAAGTGACTTTTGTACATTGCTGACTGGGTATATGGTGACAAATTTCATGGGTGTTTGGGGTCAGATTAAAGTTGTTTTAGTGACCGAGTTCTCCGGCCTGGAGTTGAACCACCGATCCGTCTTACCAGCCCAGCACCCTACCAACTAAGCTAAAGGGAAATTCCCGCTACCTACACGCTAGTACAGGCACTGAGTGAACCCACTTTCTACCACACTCCTCTACATCGTGAAGAACCGCCATCTTCCCTCGTACCACCCCATCCCCTCCCTGGTACCACCCCATCCCTTCCCTCCCTCGTTACCACCCCATCCCGCCCCTCCCTCCCTCGTACCACTCCCTCCCTCCCTCCCCCCTTGTATCACCCCCACCCCCTCCCTCCCTCACCCACCCCTCCCTCCTTCCCTCCCTCCCTCCCTCCCTCGTACCACCCCATCCCTCCCTCCCTCCCTCCCTCCCTCCCTCGTACCACCCCATCCCCTCCCTCCCTCGTACCACCCCATCCCCTCCCTCATACCACCCCATCCTCCCTCCCTCGTACCACCCCATCCTCCCTCGTACCACCCCCTCCCTCGTATCACCCCATCCACTTCCTCCCTCGTACCACCCCATCCCCTTCCTCCCTCATGCCACCCCATCCCCTCCCTCCCTCCCTCCCTCGTACCACCCCATCCCCTCCCTCCCTCCCTCCCTTGTACAACCCCTCCCTCCCTCCCTCGTACCCTCCCTCCCACCTCCCCATCCTTCCAGCAACTCAACTCGACAATCAGATTCATCAACAACCACTTCCTACACTTCCTCATCTCGACAACCTGACCATCGACCCAACACACTCTCATTCACACGAGGATCCTACCGGCGACGCTAATGTTGTAGTGACTGAGTTTTCCTGCCGGGAGTTGAACCACCGACCCTTGGCTTACCAGCTTAGCGCCCTACCAACTGAGCTAAAGGGAAGTTCCCACTAGCTACACGCTAGTACAGGCACTGGGTGAACCCACTTCCTACCTCATACTGATGCACCATTTTTGCGAACAGCCCTCACAACAGCAGCTAATGAACTAGAAGTCTTTTAACCTCCTCCCTGCTTAAAATTTATGGTGTGACGAAGTTGCGCAGTGAAATGGTAATGAGTCTTGTTTGCGCAGATTACAAAAAAAAAAAAATGAGTGATGCATCGTGGGAGATGAGCTGATACAGGAATTCAAATACTATGAAATGTACGTAATTAGTCTCATCAATGATCCACTGTATACCGACTCTGCATCTTGTCTTTCATGTATAGAGACTGTGCAAGAGGTGTAGGCTGTTTGATGGGTGTGAGTCAGTGCCATCTAGCTAATTGACCATACTGAGGATGTACTTCCCCCGAAATACCTCCTTGGTTTTTTCCCTGACTCCTGAAAATAGACTGCCTTCCGTGATCCAAAGTATGACAGACCAAGTCGGGGAAACAAGTCGTTTTCAGAGTCTTTAAAAATAGCATCTGTCGAAACCTGTAACCCAGGCCAATAAATGATGTGACAGTAAGGGGAGACTATCTCAATATTGGCTTGACTTGTTTTTATTGACCCTATCATTGGCTCACACTGGTATGGGCAGTAACCATGGCATGCACTTGCCATGATCTGATACGAATGCTGGATCGTGCATCCTGTTAGTGATCCCAGCTTCATCTTACCTTTCTACCACAATGACATTTATAAAATTTCTGGCATTGCCGTGGCTAGGGTATAGACCCGCCCATCTAAATGTACCCATGGATTGTGCTGGTACCCTAATTGGAGTTCTTCATTTATTCTTTGCTTTTCATTACTCGACCATACAAAAAGACAGTTTTTGCTGTATTTATTTCCACTATATATATAATTTCATTTTTCACAATCGGACACCTGTTGTTCTGTTCAGAGATACTGGAATGTATGAGTTTATTTACGTCACACTCAGTGAGTCTGCCATGTTATCCTTGTGCGCCTGGGATACTGTGAATCGTTGTAGGGCCGATATAATAACTAATATAACAATTGATCTCGGATGCATGACAGTTTTCTGCTTGCGATTTCATTGTTAAAATTGTTAACCATTTTGGTTGATATACATGCAGCTTGAGATGTTTGTGAAAAGTTATATTGACAAAGTAAAGAGAACAAAATTTTTCTGGCTTAATGTTGCTAATACTGGATACCCCCTGATTGCTTTACAGGCTCACGAGGTCTTGGCGTTGGAGATTCTGACGTTGCTTCTGGAGACACCTACAGACGATTCAGTGGAAGTAGCCATCGGATTTCTGAAGGAATGTGGCCAGAAACTGACAGAGGTCTCACCCAGGGGAATTCATGGTAAAACAAAAATACTTCATTATTGTGCTCATGTGTAAGATGAAAGTTAGCTTTTACTAGATAACTGCTTCATCATTTTACCTTCTTTTTACAAATCACTCACAAACACTTCATCAAGCAGGTCAGTAATTATGATGAAAAACGACTGATAGAAAGAATATGAATTTGCTATCAGCAAGATTTGAGCCCATGACAGTGGGCCTATTCGCTTTTCCTATACATCGGCCCATTGCTCAGAGCAGCTCTGATCTCGTTCTAAAAACGGATGTACTGTTCCAAAAAACGTCACAATACCGGACGTCACAATGTTACAGAGAACCCTTGGATTTTGACGTTCCTTATGATGTTGCTGAACTACGTCAATTTTCATGAATGCCATGGTGATGCAGTGTTGACCTAGTTTTGAAAACGGATGTGTGCAGTAATGCCTACAAACTTGTCTATCTAGGAATGGCGAATAATGACTATAGTAAACGCTTAGGTAATTCAATCACAGGAAGTGCATTTTCACTTGGGGTTAATAGAATGAAAAGCTGACGAAATGAAACAGTAACCGGACCGTATCTATGTGATTTCTTCTGCATTTAGTAGGTGATGAAATTTATTAGATTGATCAAAATTTGAATGTTATTAAATGTTGATAGGTTCATTAAATTACATAAAATAGAGTGTTTCCCATAGCTAACTACTCATTGTAAATTGTCGCTTTGAACTTCCTATTATTGCAGCAATATTTGATAGACTGAGGCATACCCTACATGAGGGAGAGATAGACAAGAGAGTTCAATACATGGTGGAAGTTATGTTTGCAGTCCGGAAAGATGGGTTCAAGGTAAGCATACGATACTGTAAATGTGTGAAATTTTCAAGTGCATTTAATTTTAATGTTACACAATGAAATATTACAAAAATTAAATGCATGCATAAAATAAAAACTGTGTATGTGTATCGATTTGGGATTTCAAAATTGCAAGATTAGAACTCGCAGAACCTTTAAAATCTTAAAATCGAGAGAGTAATGTCTCCGAAATAGCATGTTTTACAGTATTATATCTAGGGATTGCCCATGGGAAGAAACAGTTTCTTTGAAATGTAGACATGTATGAAGATAATACTTCAAGAGAATATAACAATAACTACAGTGCAACCTGTGAAGACTGACACCTGGGTACTCTGACCAACCTTTGAATACGGACATTGTCCATGACCCCAATACAGAAATTCAAAGTATTTTGATCATTGATAAACCAGAACCCTGGCAAAGCCAAGCTATAATCTGGTCCCAAGCAGGGTTGGTATAAACAGCTTTCACTGTAGTTTTCATCGAGCATGTAGCTTGAGCTGCACATAACTCGATGTGGGAATAAAAATGATGTCTGTGTGTGTCACTGTCCAGAAAAAATAAAGCAAAAATGATAAAATTTTGGACTTCCTCCTGTCCACAGTTTCTCAGTCTCACCCTATGTCTCTCGAATTAAGCACCCTGTGGGGCTTCTGAGGATTGACCTAGGGTGTCGTTGTGCACGCTCCAGGTCATAGTAAGAATAGGCCTCAGCTCCAGGGAGAGCTTGTCGTAATTGAGAGAGAGAGAATTAAGGTTTAGCGTCGCGTTCAGTTATATTTCATCTTGTTGTAAGAGGCGACTAACTAGGGCAGACATGGGGTTCCCAGCTGTGAAAAGGATAGGACCCTACCCGTGTGGTTTCCTTGTGTGAAAAGGAATAGGAACCAAATGTCGTGATATGACTGAAATAGTGTTGAAAGCAACGTTAAATCATTCATTCACTCACTCAACTCACTCAATCTGGAATTTCTTTTCTTCAAAAAGTGCCTGTCAAGCTAAGATTAATTTTATTCAGTCTTTGGTACTATAACTGTAAAAGTTTACAATGTACATGTTCTGTCAGTCTTTCTCACCTTGACATTGTTGATTTCACCTGGATGTTGTATGTTTCAGGATCACCAGGCTGTCACATCAGACCTTGATCTTGTGGAGGAGGATGATCAGTTCACTCATCTCATCACCCTTGAAGAAGCTGGCCAGTCAGAAGACCTTCTCAGTGAGTTACCTCCCTTGCACTACTAGTTACCTCCCTTGCACCATTAGTTTTCATGTCATTTTATTGAGCACACTTGGTGCTGATTAAGTGTATAATAGGAACAGGGGCTTTGCCAATCCTTGGATACTCTTTATCTGTCGTGTTGAATATCTCCCTTGTCGCCAATGTCAAAACATTCATCAATCAGTCTGTAAGTCTAGTTGGCTTCACTGATCATGCAGCTAATGGTGCAGGTCAGTATTGAGCCCCTCATGTTATTGTTATATAGCGCTGTGTTTATTACTCCACAGCAATAAAATTTGAATGATTTGTTCTGAAACTTAATGTGATTCATTGTGGTACTTTAATAGGTGACATGCATTAATTCTCCAAGCTTTCACTCCAATATACAATTATTGCATGTTATAGAGTGGGACATCACGATTTGTCAGCTCGAGACAAGAGTTGTACATCACTTGTCGAGAGCTGTCAAATCGTGATGTCCCACTCTATAACATGCAATAGTTGTTTTATTATACCGAATGTCATATTTGAATAAAATGGGACTTTATAATCATGTGAATGAGGACCGTACAGTGAAATAAGCATATCGTGTTCAACACTGCGCGGACCGTTGTTGATTTCAAAACGCTGTGTCAAGATCAACTGTTCGACCTCGGCTTGTTTGTCGACTCAATCGCATAATTTGGAAGAGTAACGTTATCGGTGATCTTACGTACCTTTTCAAAAGATGTCAAATTTATTTCATTCAATTATCAAATCACATTCACCAATTTCTATCACCAACGGGCCGACGTATACACGTCAGGCCGACATATACACATCAATCTTCGTTTCGGGGAGTATGTTGGCGCGCGCGCTATGGGAGGCAACTCTAGCTTGGTCCGACAGATGTCGCCGTGGAATAAATGTCATGTCCAACGCTCTGCCGTGGTACATGACATTTATTCAACGGTAAGGCAAGATATGACTGCATAATCACTGAACATCACGATTTGTAGAATGACACGTGACAGGCTGTCAACCAATGAAAACATTACGAATTTACATGAGGTATAATAAATTAATTTATTGAACGCCTACATGTAGTTGACAATTCACAATAAAATCAGGCAAGAATGCTCTCCCAGAGAAAGTTATTTTATGATGCTGATGTAATAACGTTGATTTGGATCAATTGCAGGAATTTTGGAATTAATCTGTTGATATGATTTTGTTCGAGAACATTCCCCAAAATTGTTTTCAGGGTTTATACGGGTCCTGGATTAACCTTGAATTCTGAGAAAATAAATTCCAGGACCTGGAAATCCTTGAATTCTGACAGTATTGTAAAGAGTCCTGGAGAAGTTTTTGAATTTTTTTTCCTCTCTCTCCCCAAAATATCTGCCACAATTAATTACTGGAATTTCTTTGTAACAAAGTGAATTTATTCTTCGTTCTAGTCAGATCTATATGAAACGTGATAGTTGAAATACATATTTATTTCATTCTAATGTACATTGTTGAATCTGCTGAATGAAACATGGTAAAAGGTGTTAAAAAATGTTCAGGAAAATTCAGTTAAAGGTTCTGGAAAAAGGTTGTATGGATCTGGAAAAATCCTGGAGTTTAGTCTTTCACAAAGGGTACGAACCGTGTGTTTTACATCAATTGTATTGTTTTGTATCTGTTTATAGTGTAGATGTTGAAGCTTCAAGAACTGCATCTCTCTTTTGTTCATTTCAGATGTTTTCAGGCCTGATCCGGAATTTTTGGACAATGAGGAAAAGTACAAAACACTGAAGAAAGGTAAGGCTTTCAAACAATATATCTCAGTTGCAGGATAGCAACAGACTCGCCTAAATTGTGCGTTAATATTCCAGCATTATCACCTACTGGACATTGGCACAAGAGTGCCATAAATGTTTGGTATTCCATTGATTATTGGTTTGTTTTCAGTAATTCCGTTATGGATACATTAGTTTTCAATACCTGATCAGCAGGGTTCTTACGGTCATGGAAATTCCTGGAAAGTCCTGGAATTTTGTTTAAGATCATGGAAAATTCGACAGTTGAACTTCCATGGTCCCTACATTTCATGAATTCTGGCTTCATTGGTTAGAATAACAGATTATCCAGTTCTTTATATCTTGTTGAATCCTTGCTTCTCATCAGGGGTCAGAATGGACATGCATCAGTGTACCCTCTGTAGTAATCACAGCTACATAGATATCAGCCAGTATAGGAGACAGGCTTACCTGCCGGTTAAAACCCCAGCCAGTATAGGAGACAGGCTTACCTGCCGGTTAAAACCCTGAGAGAAGTAGTCGGTCACGTCTTGTCAGTCCAAGGTCCAGTATCTTCTCTGCCTTCTTGACAAACCCGCGAGTTACTCTCATTGGCTAGAGGGCAATCAGCGCCATCAGCGCCCTCTACCAGGGGAGATAACTATAATAAAGCACTTCCCTGCAATAATCTGACACTATTCGTCAACAGTCTATTTATCTAAACTGATAAGACAGTGAGAAAACCTATTCTCACTACACCCTTCCCCCTTTTCTTTTTTGGGGAAGGGCATACCAGCGACTGACAGAGTCTAAAACTCCAGCAAAGTATTCCCAATGATAAAAAACATACCATAAAAGTACGAAACTGTACCTAAAGCTTTCTCTACTTTGAACTGGGCTAAAAACCGGACATACCCTAAGAACAATCTACATAAAATTAGTCCGACAATAAAATACCCAACCCCAGATCATGGTAGCTGATCTCTAACCCCAACCCTCAGGTCGATTTTTCAGCAGACCTCTAATTTCCCAAAGGAGACCCAAAGGAGCTGGAGCGAACTGGGCCACTTTTGGTACCAGTCCGACTCACTCTGGAATCTACCTTTCCCCCCAATCTCCCCTTCCCCTCATAAATTAAGGGCTCACTCAATTTATAATCTGTCAGCCCCTCTTAAACTGAGAGACTGGCTACACTATACAGCCTGTCAAGAAACAGACTGACTACTGAAATAATGGCCAGACTCTCCTACATTGAGGGACTGACTATATCAGACAGTCTATCAAGTTTTGACTAACGACAATAGCGACAACAATTTTTAGACTGTCAGCACTCGTTGAGAGCTTGCTCAGTTTGAAAACCTATCAGTCCCTGATAAATTGAAAGACTGGCTATAATCAGGCTGACCAAGAAATAACTGCCAGACTCCAGTAACTAGAGGAACTGGCTATATTAGATATCCCATCAAGAATAGTCTGACTTAGGCAATAACTGCAAGACACTCAGTCTCTCAGTAATTGAGTGACTGGCTAACGAACATAGTCTGACTAATACAGTAACTGCCTGTCAGTCCTCCATACATTGTGGGACTACTCATATAGCTCAAGGCTTCAGGAAACCAGTATCCTCTGTATTCATCAACAGAGACACACACATGAAGAATCAACGCATGTGAAACACCCGTGCACAAGGTGCCGCTAACACGTCAACTCAACATGTGGATGAACCTGCAGGACCAGAAGGAATATCGGAATCCATTGAACAAAAGAGCACTGCGTTACTGTTACCGCATTGCCAATGATCAATTAGCCAGGGTCTGAATAAACATATCCAAAATGATCCCCGAATTTGATCAGACATAATGCTTCACAGCGAGCATTTAACCAAACAAGGTCAAGGCTTGTCCGATGTCTGACTTTTATTTCAGACCCTGATTCATTAAATTAAACCGGGATGACAAACACCGGCACATATCTCACTGGGGCTTCCATAGAGAAGACACAAGCAGAGTTGTGGCCACAAACTCCTCTGGCCCTGTGTCTCCAACATAGATTGCCCCGTCATTCTCTCCCCTTGTTAAATCATCCCTCACAATTCGCACTCTCCTCGGCAAAAACTCATGTAGCATCCACGTAACTTCCATTTAACACCAATTAACCATTGCCGAATGATGTGCCAACCGTGAGGGCTGAACCCACAGATAAAATTTAACCCAACCCACCATTCCACAACTCCATTCACTCCACTTTCACCCGAGCCTTTCTCCTAACCCCCTAAAAAGTTGAACATATCTTCATCACACAACCACGCAACACACACTGCACATTTTTCCAACACACATCACATGTTCTCCCAACACACCAACTGTTCTAAAATAGGTACACACACCACACTCTACTGAACACTCAATCTACCAAAAATGATCATTCTAAAATATAGGTCCACACATCACAAATCAACCAACACACCATTATCCAACACCCCACATCACTATTCAACATCCACACATATCACAGATTTCTTGTCAGACATTTTATCATTTTTTTTATCTTTCCCCCAAAAAGAACAACCGACACAACATCAAACCAAAATGCCACATCACCTACATCAAAATACAAAGACATCAACATCAAAATCAACTCAAACCAGTGTGCTAGATGGCACCACATGCCAATGCCCACTGTCAATCTGCATTGCCCCCTAACATTACCAATGCTAAAAGAGAACTAAACTGAAGCATTGTCCAAACCGGTCATCATGCATTAACATTTTACTGCAGGAACCCCCATGTTCCCAATAACCAGGGCCTTCTTCCTAAAGTCAACGACACAGCCGTAAGCAGACAGAAAATCCGAGCCCAGTAACAAATCCTGAACCACCGGGGCTACAATCATGTCTCCAAAACAGTTAAACCCTGCAATGGAAAGGGGAACCTGTCGAACCAACATTCCCATACTGGCCGTACCCTGAAATGCACCAGTTAGCTTAATGGGAGTGGATGACAGTCCCATAAGCCCTAACTTTCCAAATAATTCCGGACTCATCACTGTTACCTGAGAAGCAGTATCCACTATCGCACTCACTGGAACGGACCCGACCCTGACCGGAACTACCATTGCCCCCTTCCGAGCCCCAGACACGGTAACGCCTCGAACGGCAGCAGTCGACCCGGCACAATCTGACAAGGAAGGTCCTCCCGTGGTAACCAACCCATCAAGATTAGTGCGAACGGGGCAACTTCGGCTTATGTGTCCTAATTGGTGACAAAGATGGCATTGTACTTGGGGACATCGGAAACTCTTATGCCCATTTTTCTCACACGAGTAACAGGTAACTCTGTTCATAGGGGCTTCACTGGCTACCGGTAGCTCGGGAGAATTAACAAGTCTCAATGGAGACTCACCCCGACCCTCCCGTAAAAAATCCCCTCCCACAGACTTGAGTTTCGTGGAAACTAGACGGACCCCTGCTACATTCAAAGCTTGATGATTATACAGTGAGGCGTTCACACATGTCAACGCCTCCTGAATAGATTTGGGGTCTTTCTCCATAGCAAACAAAACTACAGCCTGTGGTTCATGACAACCTTTGAAAAATTGCTCCACAGCTATCGATTCGACTAACTCACGTGGAGCCCCCGGATAACCCTTCACAGCTAAATGAAGACACCTATCAGCAAAATCAGCCAAAGTGTCATCGGCCCCTCGCTCCTCCACCTGCAACCGATGTCGGATTGCCTGAGGAGGCTCGAGATCGCCAAACCGTTTGTCTAAGGCTTCAAACAGCTCATCGAAAGAAATACAAACTGCTTTCGGTAATAAAGAGTAATACTCGATGGCCTTGCCATGCATGCACTCAGTCAAACGCTTTAGAGATTTGGCCTTGCTCCACTTCCGATCTTGAGCTTCTAATTCAAATTTAATTTTAAACGGCGACCAACCTTTGGCATCGCCGGAAAAAACTAATGTTTTCGGAAGTGGACGGCTGCTACTACGTGTAAAAGGTGATGCCGAGGGGCTACGGCCACGTGATGTTAAAGGGCTACGGCTACACCAGCGTACTGTTGGAGGACCACGAAGAAGTCGACGCGATCTCGCTTTATGTTGCCGAATAGGCTGCGAAACAATTGACTCTATTAACTTATCTCCCCTGTCCTCCTGACCAGAAGCAATGTCAGAATGATCAATGGATGGAGAGGAATGGCTACCTTTGTGCTCCTCCCCAACCTTACTATGTGAAGGGACGAAAGGGTCAGAGATGGGCACAGAAGGGTGCTCCACCCTCTGATGATGCCCTGACCCCTCACAAGCATTCACCACTCCTGCATCCATATAATGTGCATGCTGGGTACCCTCACCAGAATTACATTCCCCACCCCCCAACCCCGGCGTTTGCACAACATTGATCACAGACAAATTTTCCTGCTCAACGTTGCCCATTGACAGCCTAACAGCACCATCACCAGTCTGCACTGAACTAGCATCAGCCCCCACCCCTCTAACCATTGGAGTAGACGTCTGGCCACGCATCATGGTCACCAGCATTCCAACCTGGTCCCCCATGTTGGTAAACCCTGCCCCTAATTTATCATCCATCCCCCTCAACTGAGTATGCATCTCGCCCACTTGAGATGTCAATCCAGTCAATTGGGTACCATGCTCAGTTAACTGAACCCCATGTGTACCTATTTCCTCCTTAATCACGTCTACTGCTTCCTCAACCTGACCAACACGATTTCCATAGTGATCCAAATTTTGTTCCACTCTTGTATTTAGCGAGTTCAACTGCTCTCTAACATTCCTAACTAAAGTGTCCATTTCAGATCTAATTTCACGAATTTGAAGTTCAACTGCCAAATTATTTCGCTGCTCCTGAGTATCCATCAGGGCAGAGACATACTCTGGACCCTCTGTATTTACCCCTGAAATAACTGAAGCCCGTAATATGGCTACAATATGTGAAGCAGAGAAACGCGTTGCGCCCATGAAATCTCTAAAGCTAATAGGCTGACCCCCAGACCGACATTTGACAATTGCTTCAGCCTTTACTTTACCAATACCCTCTATTGTCTGTATCTCATCAGCCGTAGCGGTGGACACGTCAATTGTGTAATCCGACATATTCGAAAATGAATATGAATCACACGCGGCGTCAAAAAAAAAGCAGCGGCGCGTGAAAAGGAGCAGTGAATTACACTCACTGATCCAAACAACCCACTTACCACGCAACTTACCAAAACAAAATCTGGTCCGGTGAACTGCTGAAATACTCACCAAAGATGATCGCATGGGGCTTATATATCAAGTTAAATGCACAAGACTAGCCAATATATCAAACAAAAGCCATCCAGCTATAGCGAAAGCCTTATGATGAATTTTGGCAAAGTCCAAAATGGACTTACAAAAAATTTATGATAATAAATCAAAAATTCTATGCCAAATATTCCAGAATACACCCCACCCTCATTCACAGTAAACACCAGCTAATCCCTTACGCAATAGCTACAAGGTAATAGTTAAGTGAACTACAGTGAATTTTGATGGAGGCCAAAAACTAGGTCAAATAATATACAAAATAACTGCAGTCGCTAGCAGCCCAGTTAATGCGTAATAGCTCAATAGTACGGGTGTTGATTATTGAACAATCATCAAATGGTGCCAATCAATACCAAATGAGACGGAGTTATCAACAATCAAAGTATATTTCCCCAAATAAATAGGATCAAAACTCACAGAGTTGGCATTTTGCAATCGCCAACTAAATTATGGTTGCCTATTTAATAAATGTTCCCAAAATCAACTGGTGTTGCCCAACAATACCCGGGGTGCAGTGTTGATGCCACACCAATTGTTTTTATTTTTTTATTTTTTTTTTCAACTAAATGTAAGAGTGTGTGTTTTAATAAACACCAATCACTCAACCAAAATCAGATGGTGTCACTTGACACCACCAGACCACTATGTAATTGAGTGTAGCGCCGATATGTCAACACTCAAAAGAAAATTTTATTTTTTTTTTTTTTTCAAAGTAAACCCAAGGATGTGTGTTTGAATAAACACTAAACTCTCAATCAAAATCAGATGGTGCCACTTAACACCACCAGACCACAATCAAATTGAGTGCAGTGTTGATATGTCAACACTCAAATCTCAAAATACAATCAGAGTTTGTGTTGTAATGAACACCAAACAATCAACCACATTCACCAGATCAAAATCTGATTAAATATGGTACAAGTTTGTTAACACCCCACCACCAAAATATTGACTGTTTATTTAAACTCAAAATTTATTATTCCCAAAATACTGAGTGTATTTCAGCAACACTGATCACTCACCCTTTTTACAGTGTAAGTCACCATTGAGTACACCATCAAGGTTTACAGTGTATACTGACCACCACAGAATATGAGGTCAATTCAATTTGTACAGTGTAACTCACCAAATCAGAATGAAAACCAGCAATTTATGTATTCACTATGTAAACTCACAGGTAGCATTCAGCTACAAGTAACACCTCACGAAAAGCCACGAAGTTAGTAGCCAAGCTATGAAGATAAATTTTGACCAAGTCCAAAAATAAACTAGGTACCGTACCAATATATTAGCAAATCTATTGAAACATTAATTTGAATGTTCTATGCCATGGCTAGCAAGAATTTCAATCAAATGAGAGAAAATCCCCACATTCACTGTAAGCACCAGCTAACCCCTCGCGCAATAGCTACCAGGCAATAGCCAGATGAACTTCACAATGAAATTGGGCGAATTCCAAAAATTACTAAATTTAACTCTAGCCTTAGGCCATAGATTTTCAGTGAATGTCCCAATCAAATTCACAAAAACTGACCACCGGAAAAGTCAACGTAGTTTGACCGATAATACAAAGTCAAACTATTGCTATACATTTTAAGTCGACCACACCAGTGAAAAATAGCCAACAGAAATTGACAGTGCTATAGACTCCCACGAACAAGTCCCAATAAGACAACCGTGCAAAACTTCACCAGTGACACAGCAAGAATGACAAATTCAGGTCACAAAAGAAAAAGAAAAATTAATGACGCAAATACCAATCTTGCATCTGAACCAGAATTTGTCAACAGCACGACTGATCCTGACCCTGTACCCCAACCTCAATCACCAAACCGAAAGAAAATGACTAATCTGACCGCGTTCAGTCACTAAAACTTCATCCCATGCTCAAAATCTTCTCCAAAAACCCCAACATTACCAACCCAACCACTGAGCACATAAAAAATATAATTATCATGGGACAGGACTATGAAAAAAACACAAAAATACACATATGAACACACAAACAGTACCGGTACACATACATGACAACACAAACATATAAACCATTCAAATATTGCACCTGTCAAAACCTTTATCCTAACTTCTAACCTTAATTTTCCCTGCCAAATATTATCTCAGAAAAAACATCAAAATTAACCAAACCACACAAAACTCTAGCTAAATCTAAGGTGCAATATTGAAGGCAACCAGCCGGCAAGTCTGCCCGCTATACTGGCCGTCTAACCAACCTAAACAATTACAATCCTATTTTTATTCCCGAATGTAACCCTTCAAGTTAATGTCGTTGTTGTTGTTCCAAATGAACAACAACAACGTGTCAGTAAACTCAAAATTTTTTCAAAAGGAACGCGAACTCAAATGAAATTGTAAACTGGGGTAGTTCAAAATAACCCCGCTTCACTCGCGATAAATTATACCCAGACAAATATGGCAAATAAAGTCGATCTGACGAAAGAGAAGACTATCATATCAAGGGTCCAATTTTCGTCACAACACACACAGACTGTTTTTGGCTAAATTCACGAAACAATCATTGTCAAACTACTCCATATATTGCACAGAGCTTCAGAACTATTGCTGTATAATCTTTAGTTCACAACCAATGAAAGCCAAATCAATTTCATTTGGAAAATCCGCCATCGCGAAAAAAAACAACAAAAAAACGTGACCATGCCGACGAGAGAAAAAAATAAATTCCAGAACTTCGCTGGAAGCTCAAATTTTCACAAAACCCCTTTCATAAAGTAACACACTTCCAGTTTATATCGACCCAATCGTAACTGATAGCCAACAAGTTTGTCAGGACTCGGAAATGAAGATTTTCACACCCCAATTTTCAAAAACTCAAAATGGCCGTCGATCTTGACACCGCATTCAGATCGCCATCAAGACGTAAATTTGCCTAAAAATAACCACAAATCTACGCTTAATACTTTAACTTCTGATCACCAATTGTAGTAAGGGCTGTTCCAGATAAACATATGTACCCCCCCCCCGGACGGCAAAGAAAAAAAAAATATGTGGGTGGTTGTTGTCGTAAAAATTTTGCTGGTCTAGGTGGGTGTATCTTGAAATAAACCACTTCTCTGGGTGGTTGGATTCATTACTTGTAAAATGCTTCTGTGTGTGGGCCCTCAAATCCTTTTGAGGCATATAGTATTCATTATTTATATATCTAGATAAACTTATTTTAATCCTCGAATCTTGTCCCGAGTTCGCGACCAACGTTTGTGGTCGTTGTTGTTGTTAACTGGCGCACTGTGACTCCACACAAAGGTGATCTTGAATACCGTGCTTTTTCATTGGACAGGCGTCCATGTCAAAGATATTTCATCCAATGAAATACCACGTTACGAAGATCTTTGTCAAGTGGCAGTGAATTCTCTATGAATGGAGATTTTTCGGCAATCTCTGTCCACTGAAAGCAGGTAACGATAAGTGCCCGTCTCACCGGAGAAAACGAAACTAACGAGAGTGGCGACACTGTCGCCACGAGTTATCTCCCTTCGTCACATAACCGCGGAGATGGCGGAAGTCGACGTCGGGAACCCTCAGAAGCTTGCTTATGCAAGCTATTGTGATACCGATGACAGGTTTCCGAACGGTTGGGCCCCCAAGTCATCAATTAGATTTTCTCGCGTGTAGATGACGAACACGATCGCAAAGTTTTGTGAATGTTCACTGAAATTATAATTTATGAAACCAATAATTGATGATAGTTATAATATTTAACTACTGAATGACTTACTTAAAGTAAAATACTTTTAATGGGCAGTTTTATTGAAATGAATTGATGGGGAGTGGTTGTTTTCTCAACTTTTTTTTAAACTAGACCCAGTTAAACAGACTTTTTTTTATTAATCAATGATTCAAAATAGACAACTTTTGTACAGTTCATGTACACAGATCATCTTCAAATATTTAAAATAAGCATCATTAGTAGGCCTAAATAATTCGAGGTGAACACTGGCTGTGAATTTTTACAAAAACAGATGTATCCCTTTGATAGTTGGAAACAATAATATTTTTATGTAGTTTGCATCTGTTCATCCAGTCTGAACTACAATGTACTGCAAATTTTGAAATATGCTTATATGTGTGTGTTTTGAATGAAAACTTGACATGCATAATTTTTTTTCTGCAACCTCAATCTTGCAAACTGGCCCAGGGGAAACATTTTTGCCAGGCCCATCCTCTGTAGTGGAAAAACCCTGCAGTACCTTTGATAATCCAGAAATAAAAAATGCCTGGTCTTCATGTTAAATTATAAATATGATATCTGCTTTCACCATGATTAAACTTACTATCAGTGGCCAGGGCAATCCCATCATTTAGCTCTTGGTGTGCTCTTGCTCTTGCTTCTATTGGTGGGTACCTTGGGGATTCTCATTTAAAAAATGTGGGTGGGTTGACTCCAGGGGTAGAATTTCGCAAAATTTTGCAAGAATCCAGTTGGATTCTCAGTGGCTTAGTTTGCGAGAATCCAAAGAATCTAAATTTGTGGACTTTGGATTCCCTGTGGCACAGTTTGTGAGAATCCAAATTGCCTGCACCCAGCATTTCGTGACCATTTGCCATTTTCACCAGTGCGGGTTACTGCGCAACTAGATGTAAACTTCTCAATGGGAAAAATTGAAATCGCCTTATTTATTCTCAGGAGGGTGGTTAGCACACATTAAATTAGTTCAGGTGAGTGATTGGTTATCTCCATTGATGAGCAGTATTCAACCTAAACATTTTTGCTAAGTGGTAAGTATATTCTGAATTTTATTTCTTTTGTATCTTTGTATTGCATAAAAAAAGGAACTGTCTGCATTTCCAAAAAAAAAATCAATAAAATCTGGTCACCTGCCTCATTTCCTGGCAAGCAGTAAAACAAACAATTATTATTAATGACCCTTTATATAAAGACTAGGCCTAACAGTTTGCCATGGATTTATATCAGACACGCAACAACATTAAAAAAATATGGAAATTCC
Source organism: Hanleya hanleyi (assembly GCA_036873755.1). NCBI lineage: Eukaryota > Metazoa > Mollusca > Polyplacophora > Lepidopleurida > Hanleyidae > Hanleya > Hanleya hanleyi. The sequence continues at coordinate 20,830 of JAVTVY010015719.1, read as the reverse complement.
AGATATTTTTGTCCGACATATTTTCATTTCATACGTTGACGGTTTTTACAGTGAAAGATAAAATTACCAACAAAAGTTCAAGATAAAATCTTGGCCTCAAATAAACTGACTTCTGAAGAAATGCGTGTTCCCAACGTAAAGTGGTAGACTGCGTTGTTGTTGTTCATGACAGGTCTCATGCAGGCAAAGTCTCTGAAGAAACGATCGTTTTTTATTTCCATAAAATTCCTACCGCTTGATTCTACTTTGCCCGATGTGCTGTCTTAGGGGAAATTGTTTGTCATTCTAATTATGAATGAATCCGAATCAAATTCATCTGCTAAATGATATCCAAAATGTCCCAGGTTTCATTTTCACCCTCGTGTACTTTCCGTCTGAAGACCACCTGTTAGCATTCAATTCCTTCATATAGACAGTTTTCGCCTGTTAGGTTTAACGTACGTAGGTTTGCACCAGCAGCCGAGCGAAGGAGAATACACTTGACCTATTTGGCGACAGTCGGGAACCATTACATAGAGTATTCGAGGCTCTCAAAAAATAATTGAGCAAAGGTTTCCGAAGTTTAGTTAGCACATTACGTCATCATACATATGAAGACCGCCATTGTTCGTTTCTGTACACGTTTTGCAAGGTGAAAGGATATCTCGGAGTTTACTGATTACAGGTCAGATATTTGGCTTGAATTTCCGTGAAATATAGAATAAATCTCTCTGAGTGAACAACACACTGATTAAGCTAAGCTTTGCTTGCGCGAATCCAACTGGATTCGCGCAAGTTCCATTTCAGGCGAGTCCTCACGCGAGTCGATTCCCGGATTCGCGTCAAAATTCTACCCCTGGACTCGGGTTTTAATTTTCATAAAAAAAAATGTGGGTGGGTGGTCTCCGGGTTTCTCATAAAAAAATGTGGGTGGGTGGACTCCAGCTTCGAGAAAAATTATAGGTTATTGGTGGGTCTATGAATCCTTTTTCTGCTGTTGTGGGTGGTTACAAAAACTGAAAAATCAAATATGATGGTGGGTGGGTGCTAACAGAAGTGCCTTCCGGGGGTACATATGTTTATCTGGAACAGCCCTAATCACAGCTACATAGATATCAGCCAGTATAGGAGACAGGCTTACCTGCCGGTTAAAACCCTGAGAGAAGTAGTCGGTCACGTCTTGTCAGTCCAAGGTCCAGTATCTTCTCTGCCTTCTTGACAAACCCGCGAGTTACTCTCATTGGCTAGAGGGCAATCAGCGCCATCAGCGCCCTCTACCAGGGGAGATAACTCTATAATAAAGCACTTCCCTGCAATAATCTGACACTATTCGTCAACAGTCTATTTATCTAAACTGATAAGACAGTGAGAAAACCTATTCTCACTACACCTCTTTCATAAAATAATTTATGTCTTTGACCTGATATATGTCTGTGAAAGGATCATGGAAAGTCCTCTCAAAGAGGAAGTAACTCTGATATTTCTGTAGTAGATTTATGGATTACTGGATTTTGTCTTTCAGAAATCCTGGACGAGGACAGTTCAGATGTGGAGTCGGGAGAGGAAGGATCAGGGGAAGAAGATAGCAGTGATGAAGAAGGAGAACAGGATGGTGGGTATATTATAGGTGTGATGATCACTGCATGTCACCATAGCTCACACCAAAACTATTTTCTTACAATCATCACTTTATAACTAAAATATTGCTGAACGCGACGTTAAACCTTAATTCTCTCTCTCTCTCTCCTATTTTCTTACAGCAATAAAATCATTAGGGTCAATTCAACAGCCTAAACCATTGTCAGACAGATTCGAATGTCTTAAAACAATTAATGCTTCATGTTTGCATCTTGTAAGCTGTCTGATAAATATACTCAGCAGTTGTAAAGACCTGAACTTTATGATATATTTGATGATAGGGTAATTGTTAACAAAGACTGCATGTATGCCTGGTGTCATCATTTGATTGTTCACACCTGTCTTTCCAAATTAGGTTTGGCTCAATAATTATAATGCATGCTTACGTACTGAAAAAACTACACAAGAAACTTAATTGGTTGATTTCATATTGTGGTAGATGATTCATTCTACCAGCGAAAGTGAAATTTCCTTCTATGAAATCGGGGTGATCAAATTTATTGGAACAGAAAGTTGACAAAATAGTACAAAATTGATGCGGATAATTCAGTATGTTTTTATTTCCTTTATTTTACAGAATTATCAGATTATTAAAATACTAATTGAATATTGTTCAAACATTTTTGAGCAATTGGATTGGACTAGGTGATTGAATAATTAGATCCTATAATGTATTAGATTAGATTTTCCTAAGTTCATTACCAGGGTGCTTTCTCCTGAGAGACACCTGTCAGAGAGGGTTTAAGATAGTTTAATCCCAAAATAATGAAAATACTTCTGTAGGATCATGATAATTTTCTGAATGATGAATAAATGTATATATATATATATACAGGGCTTCGTGTTTAGAATTAAGTACGTGAGCTAAAAATAGCCCACGTCAAAATATTTAGGAGACGGTATTTGAAAGTCAGGAGAGTGGTTGCAATATAATACAATATAAAATATGACAGTTTACATGAGCTAAAACTCACTCTCGTGGCATGAATTTACACGAGTGTTTGCGTGCAGGTGAGCTATCACTCACGCTAAACGCGGAGCCCTGATATTGTATGTTCACTTTCAAGACTACCAGTCTGCTACCTCCTACATTTTGTGGAAGGCCTGTTGGTTTAGATCGCCAACATATAATGCTGGCGATAAGGTGCCTAAAGCCCGGCGCACACGAGAGCTATCAGCTGAGCTGACCGCCTCAATTGCCGGTCAGCTCAGGGGCTAGCTCTCGTGTGCGGGCAGTTTTTGGTGAGTTTTTGGCCTCGCGAGGCCGGGGGAAAAATATCAAACTTGTTTGATAATTTCGCCTCGCGAGGCCAAATCCTCAGCGTGTGCGGCGAACGCAAGCCAACAGCTCAGCAGTTTTACCGGACAGGCCAATGAATCGCATGTTATTTTCACTCGATTCATACGCTCGACTCTTCAAAATGGACTTGAAGAAGACGTTATGCGGGAACTGAAATCAATTTCTTGAAACTTTTGCTCACCGTGTGCGCTGAAACAACAAGAGAGCTAGCCGCTGAGCTGACAGGCAATTGAGGCCGTTAGCTCAGCTGATATCTCTCGTGTGCGCCGGGCTTTAATCTGGGGGTCGCTGGTTCGAATCCCGCTCAGGACTTGATCAATTTTCAGCATTAGAATCTGTGCCATACTAAGATAGTGTAATCCCAAAATAAAGAAAATACTGTTTATATGATCCCTTTCTAAATGACAATAAAATATAAATAAATAAAATATAAGGTCCTAGGGTTTAACCGGCCTGAATAAATTATTATCTCTGCATTGATCTCACACAGAGGAAGAGAAACAAAAGATTATTGATAACACAGAGACGAACCTGGTGGCATTACGGAGAACCATATATCTGACCGTACAGTCCAGTTTGGAGTTTGAGGAATGTGCTCACAAGATTCTGAGGATGGAGTTAAAACCTGGCCAGGAGGTGAGCTCAAAGTTCCAGGTGCACCCTGGGAGATCATTGGCATCCCTGGAAAATCCTGAAATGCTTAAAAATTAGGGTTAAGTCCTGGAAACTCCTGATTGTAGCTCCAATGATCGCCAGTATCTCTCTTTAATCAACAGGATCATGTCGAATACTGTATAATTCAGTGCTATAACACTACTGGAATTTTCATTGAATGGAAGTGCGTATTCCCTGGATAATGCTAATTATTAGGAAATAATTTATTTTCATATATACAACTGCTTTCTGGAGGGCTATACTCCATACCAATTTGTCATTTCTATGTTAGGTTTTTGTAATTAGAGTTCACAGGCACTCTATACAAGATGTACTCTGAAGAGAAGAATATAGGTTTAAGGCCAGTTCATTAAGAAAATATAGTTTTTAAAGTTAACTCATATAATATACATGATATAATGCTGAAATTTCCCAGTTGAGTTGTCAAAATACCAGAGCTCAAGTGAACAGGCTGTCCTCCCATAAATTATCAGTTACGTATCTGGTAATTTTCTGTTCATGATTAACTATGTTTCGTCTCAGAGTTTGATCTATTTGTTCACAGATTGAAGTCTGTAACATGGTCCTGGATTGCTGTGCACAACAACGAACTTATGAAAAATTCTTTGGACTTCTAGCCCAGGTATGTGTTAGAAACAAATCTTTCATTTTCAACTCTAATTCACCATCACTGCTACTTTCCACTCCACCATCGTAGAAGAGAAAAATTATTTAATTTATATATCATTTGACTTCTTTTTCCAGAGATTCTGTCAAGTGGATAGAAAATTTATAGACCCTTTCCAGAACATCTTCAAGGAACAGTACGAAACCATCCACCGCCTCGAGACCAACAAGTTGAGGAATGTCGCCAAGTTCTTCGGTCATCTTCTCCATACAGATGCCATATCATGGGGGGTAAGTGTCAGGTCTCTGTCTATTTCATAAATTCAACATGCACTCATGCATATGGTTATTGAGGTGCATGTTGCAGCGCTGTAACCATGGACTGAATAATTTGTATCGCCCCACCCATAGCTACATATATTCTGAAAGCCAATTTCATATTACACCTATATGATGCAGCCACTTTCACTGTAGATCGGCTTTCAACTCCAACCTCAAGCTCCTAACGCCATATAATCGGAAAGCTCACATCATAACCTACTGATACAGGGCAACTACTCTCATCAGTGGCTCAGTACTCTCCAGGGATTTGAGCCTCATCCTTGATCTATAAAGTAAGCATCTTCCAAACCCATCCTCTGGACAATACAGTCTACAGTATAGCCATCGTGAGGCAGTGTTCTGCAGGTAATAAACCTCTTGTTATCAGGATTTCCTGTTCTTCACCAGGTGCTAAGCTGTGTAATGTTGAATGAAGAGGACACATCATCCGCCAGTCGAATATTTGTGAAGATACTGTTCCAGGAGTTGTCAGAGTATATGGGCCTGCCCAAGCTGAATGACAGACTGAAAGATCAGTAAGTACCTGTACATATCAGAGTATATGGCCTACCTAAGCTGATTGACAGACTGAAAGACCAGTAAGTACCTGTGAATATCAGAGTATATGGCCTACCCAAGCTGTACGACCGACTGCAAAGAGTTCAAACTACAGTTCTTGAACAAGCCCAAAACCACGTGCAGGCTTTTAGCTAGAATTTTTAAACCGGGAATCTCAATTTATATTTTTCAATGTATTGCTGAAAACAGAGACTGGGCTGTTTCAGAAAATGTTCACCTTTTTCTGACCTCAACTATCTAATCTCCCTAATGTTAAATGACATAGTTCACATAAAAGAACTGAAAAATCTCTCCTCCTCACTGTTTTTTCCTTTCCCCCTGAGTATTAATTTGTGAAATAACCCTCATCCCGATCTTCCTCATATTAAGGTTCAGGAATTTAGGGAGTGCCATTTTAAAATTGGGAGTCTCTTCAGGATCCTGAGGCTTGCAAGTAACTGATAGCCCTTTCCGAAAAATATTTGATCTCCCCTTGAATAACTGCCGCTCTCTAAGCTTAGATGTATGAAAAGCTGCTTCCGGGAAGTAGTCACCTCAGTTTCACTTTTACCAAAGGCACCCGCAATCATTTTGAATAATATATTGATAAACTGCCCAGATTATTTGTTTAAAAAAAACACACTGTTTTATCAATTTTTTAACATGAACTGTTAGATCCTGCATAAGTGTACGTTACAAAGATAATTTTCTAGAAAAATAGAGTATTCAATAAAGTAATTGCGAGGGCCTTTGGTACTTATCGGAAGCACTCTGCACCAACACGCTCCTAGTGGAACATGGGAGATAAAACCCTTTTCGAATTGGGCTATAGCCTGAAGGCAAGTACTATATAATATGTGTACGATGTTGGGTTTCCAGCTAAACTTTATATTTTGCTTCTACAGAACTCTTCAGTCGTGGTTTGAGGGGATCATGCCACGAGACAATCCAAAGAATACAAGATTCGCCATCAACTTTTTTACAACCATTGGTCTTGGAGGACTAACGTAAGTTAACGGACATTGGGTCCCGATTTCTATTCCTCTCTTTCTCCTCTTGATCTCCCGCCGTTAGCTGAGAAAAATTATTCTGCAGTCATTAAACTAATGACCAGAGATATTGAGTGGATGTATATTGTACTGTTGAGAAATAAAGGTGAACTTAGTCAATATGGCACCAAAAACAGCAACTCTGCAATCCTATCAACCAGATCAAGGCTTGCAATGATTAAATATTTTCTCCTACATAATTATGCTTGTAAGATATGCCCCTGACTCTGCTGAAGTGGCCATTGCGTGTTTTGTGAGATTGACCCCTGCCATTCTTGTCTTACAGAGATGACTTGAGAGATCACCTTAAGAACATGTCCAAACAATTGATGCAGCAGAAACAACAGGTCGAGCCAGAGGAGGAATCATCATCATCATCATCGGACAGCGACTCAGGGAGCAACGCAGATAGCTCCGATGACTCCAATTCAGACTCCAGTTCGGACAGTAGCTCAGATAGCTCCGATTCCAGCTCTGGTCAGTTTCAAATATGTTTGATTTTTATTGTTCAGGGCTTTATATTTACTGAAAAGTTACTCATATAGCCTCCTTGTTGTACCTAGACAGACTAGTGTCCTCTGCCTCCTGAAAGATGGACCAAATTAAGAATCGATAAAACAGGCTGGAAATTTGTCTGCTTTAGAAATCAGTAAAATTGGAAGAAAAAAAAAATGAAATATGAGTTTTTTGTCTTCTCTTGCAGAATCTGAGGATGACAAAAAGAAAAAGAGATCAAAAGGAAAGAAGGACACATCTCCCAAAAAGAGCAAGGCAGACAACAAAACCAAGAAACAAGACAAAGACAAAAGAAAACTTGTGGCTAATGGCTTGGTTAGAGACTCGGATATATTTAGGAAGGAGAAGGACAATGTTGAGGCTTTCTCTGACCCATGGGAACGGAAACGTAAAAGTCCCCCGAGACAAAGGGAAATAACTCGCTCAAATGTGGATAATTCCAAATCTAGGTCAAGGGAGAGTGCCAGAAACGGCGAGAAAGAAAGAACTTCTGATAGAGAAAGGTCGGATAGAAATGATGATAGAAATAATAGACAGAAAGGGACAGGGAGGGGAAGAGATGATAGACAGAGTGAAAGACAATTAGGAAGAGAGGAAAGGAATGGGGATAAAGTTCGGGACCACGGAAAGAGTGACAGAGGAAGGGAAGACAGGCAGGGAGAAAGAGTTAGAGATGATCGACAGAAAGAGGGGATAAGGGAAGATATAGATAGACAGAAAGGTAGAAGAGATGATAGAGACAGTGGAAGAGATAGGATGATGGAGGATAGAGACATTGGAAGAGATAATAGGATGAGGGAAGATAGAGACATTGAAAGAGATAGGATGAGGGAAAATAGAGACATTGGTAGAGATAATAGGACGAGGGAAGATAGAGACATTGGAAGAGATAGGATGAGGGAAGATAGAGACATTGGTAGAGATAATAGGATGAGAGAAGATAGAGACATTGGAAGAGATACGATGAGGGAAGATAAAGACATTGAAAGAGATAATAGGATGAGGGAAAATAGAGACATTGGAAGAGATAGGATGAGGGAAGATAAAGACAGTGAAAGAGATAGAATGAGATATGACAAGACTGCAGACAGACCCAGGGTTAGAGAGTCCGACAAATATACAGAGAAAAATGACCGGAATAGAGAGAAAAATGATAGGAATAGTGACTCGAGGGAGAAAAAGAGACGGGACAGGGATGTGGAGAAATATGAGAAGACGAGACAGTCGTCTAAACATAGACCATAGCCCTTGTCAATTACTGTGCTCAAATCCTACATTGTGCTAGTGGACAATTTTTTTTTTGTGAAAATCTTTTTTCTCTCTACAAGATATGAAGTTTGTCTTTTGTTCTCATATTTCATTCTGAATGTGAATCTATAATTTGCCTACGCAAGACAGGATTGTGCACCTTTCATTTTTGCTGAACAGGATGTGCTGAATTTGTGTGTATTTTTTTGTGTATTTTGTTATTTTGTGTGTTCATGGAGAAGTTTGGATGTTACTGGATATGAATTCTCCTCCATTACTAAGGAGGTCTTGATTTGAATTCTAAATTCTCTTCCTTCGATACTGATGAGTTCCTCTGCTGTGGAATTGTTATCTCATTTGTCCATTGTTCCCTTCAACTCACTGTTTCATCAAAGTGCTGATATGGAGAATTAGGATACGTTCCGGTTTCGCCAAAGTGTAAACATCGCTAGCTGCGCCCTTGTACATGTAAATTTCTGGGATTTGAAAACATGGGGGAAATGAGAAAAACTGGTTACAGCCATGCCTCATGCTAAAACTTGTGCTTTCCCCTGCCATGTGTTATTTGTTATCCATACAGTATAAGTTCAGACATACCACAGGATCGCATTATTTATTTCCTTCAAATACAATTCTCAAACATTAATCTGTAGATCTGTACGCATGCAAGAACGATTATCTCTTTCATGATTATACTGCAAAATAAATCCATGTCTTTGATTAAATTGTGGGATACAATGTTCAGGTTTCTTGAAAGTTAATTCAAAATTTTTTCATTGCAGTTGTGCCATGATATGTTGTCACGATTTTAATTTGTAAACCAAAATTACTTTACATCGAGAAGCTGTAAATCAAGCCACAATCTTTCAAGGTATTTAATATGTATAAACAAGAATTTTGATGCAATCGTAAACACTCGTCTTACATTTAAATATTAGAGAAGAGTAAGCGAAAACTATTTAGCATGATATGTTGATACAGCGATTTGAATTACGTACACAGAAACCTAATCCAACCATGCTTATGAAGGGTTTAACATTGGTGAAGATGGTGTTCTGCCTCACATGGCTCCTGTAGCTGAGAATTACTCAGAACATGTCATTCTGGGTAGTTACTGTCACAGGTCTCTCTATGCTGTTATATTGGTTAAAAGATTTGAAGTGATGAAACTGCCAGCAACTAGGTGTATTATAGAAATACTGCTTGAATGTTGGGAAATATTCGACCCACGCTCGGGCGTCTGCGCCGGGACCGAGTATGAATACATTCATAATTGGCATAATTATGCATATTTACAAACAGTGTGTTTGTGTCACCTGCTTAGTGGAATGTAGTCTGCCGAACACCTGGATGACCTAGTTCATAAAGTTTCACCGACCTGATGACCTAAAGTGGGCCAATATCTAGGCAAGCAGATATCAGTATTTGTGAAGCCTGGCTAGAGCTTATTTTTATCATACAGTTTTACTTTGGGTATAGAAGAAACACGTTTGCTTCATGAACACGCTATAACTGATGATGTAATGCCGAACAAACAGTTTACAGGACGGAGGGCAGCTTGCATGGTTCTCTCTTCAAAATAACTGGACAGCCTCTTGCTTATGTCAAATTTGTGCATTTGGCCCATGTGAAAATTAATGCAGGTGTTTCAGTCCACCACTGCTAATTCTGGACAACAAAATGTTACATTACGACAAAAATAGTATGTATATATTAAATGTAGAAATCCTTCATCATGCTATTTATAATCGCAAACTTTTGTGACACAGTTTCCATTTTAGAAGTTGGAAGGATGTACATGTACCAATCACGAACAATAATTCTTGGTGCCTTGTCCTCTTTCAAGGAGATGTTTCTACCCAACTGTTCATTCACTACCTGTCCTGGTCAGTAACTTAAATTTGAAAATCTGCAGTCTAAAAACTTGTGCTTCTCGATGTAAAGGATGTATAAGCATAGGTAGATCGGTAGAAGAAACTACCCAGAGCAACTGAAGCATTGTCAGATGAGCCGGTTGATGGTCATTTGAGCGTGAAACAGCTAATGCGGGAGCTCCTGATTGTCAGTATTCTTATGTTTGCCAGTTTGCATTCAGAAATGACAGAAGTGGCCTCATTTTCAATGATTGATAATCTCTCTTAATTGAAAGTTAAAAGAAAATATTGAAAGGCAAAAAACTGCAAAAAAATTGTTTATCATGTACATGTATATAATAAATTTTGAGTTAAGTTTGGCCTGATGAAATGATAAATATTTCCAAAACTTGGTGGTATATATTCAAAATTATGCAAAATGTAGGTTGATCATGATTGGTGTCTTGACTGGTAAGACAGATGTTACCATGGTTACTTGGTTTTTAATATGTCAATGTTAAGCATGACTTCACTCACGCTATCTTCGCTCACCAAACCAATTTCTATGCTCACGCTCTGAACTTGCCTTGGTCGGACAGGCTGCCATTATTGTTCAAACACAGCCTGTTTACCCTCATGAATATGCATGACAAATTATCCATTATCTTTCTCAAATGTGCTCTGGGACGGTGTCAGCGGTTGGGTGGCATTGACATCACGTCAGCCTATAGTTGATTTGCTATAGTTGCTGTGTTTGATTGGTTCGAAAGATGAAATTGACATTTCTGATTTTGAACAAGGCCGTCCGACCAAAGCAAGTTCGAAGAGGGAATGTAGAAATTGGTTTGGTGTAACGAAGATGACTCACTCAGCAGATAAAACATCCAGAGATTTATTTTCATGTACTGGTTAATCAATTGATCGTCAAATTGTAAATTTTCTACGGTTTGACTAAATTTTCTTGAGCATATTGAACATTGTAGAACTTTTTGTCATCACTTCTGCTGTTGAGATAAATGGAGATTTTAAGATGGAAATGGTGAAGACATGGATGCGGAACAGCCTTAATAAGAATGTTGTAATAGAGTATTACAGACACAACAGGGCATCATGGAATATATTCTCAATTATTCAAACATTTGATTGGTCAATTCAAATTTTCAAATGAAACTCAAACATTTTCATTGGGTTGTGAATAAAAGTGGGGAAAAAAACAGCCAATCACAGAGTTTCTGTAAAGGTCCATTGGCAAATAGCCTATGTGTACCATAAATCTGTGATGTGCCTGTGTAGATACAGCCATAAAACTGTTTAAAATCCAGGAATTGTTGATTAACCTGTACAAAATCATCAACACCTGGTCAAGTCTGAAATTGTTTTAGAATTTTTTTTCTTCATTTGCTGCAGTGTGTAAAAATGAGCAGGTCTGTTATATTTATGAAACAACTGTACAGGTTTAACCAGAGGCATATCCACTAGAAGTGTGTAACATTAGACTAGAGACTAGCTAGAATGGCCACCACCTCCCTGCTTATAACATATGATGTGATATAGATGCGCAGTGAAGCTGCATGTGTCGTAAAATTGCATGATGCATCATGGGAGATTAGCTGATGCTGGACTTCAAATACTCTGACTCAGCCTATGAAACCTACAAAATCTGTCACTCATGCCAACACAAGTGTCAGTGACATCTAGCTATTCTAATTTTTTGTTACACACTTCTAGTTGATTTGCTTCTGATCTAACCCATTAATGTCTGTGAGGATGGAAATAAGGATACAGTTGTGTGTGTTTCAAATTAGTTTCTTTTTTTCTGGAAAATGGAATTACATGTATGTGAGCACGAAATAGTGCCGAATTTTTCTGAATTATATTTTAATCCTTGTTTTTTTTTCAAGTTCATTAGAATTGTTTTGTCAGTGCATATTGCAGTATGTGAGGAGTTTGAGTGTGAAGGATCTTTTTCAGTAGAACTGTAACTGTATTGCTTGCATAACTTCACGTTCATATATGATTATGAGATTTCATGCAGTTTTAAAAGCTTTGATTGGCAGTTGCCCTCATGCAACATTTGATATTCGCAACCGTTTCATGAAACAGTGCAGTATTTTTTTTGTTTTCAGCATGCCTATATAAAACAGGCTCATTTCAGAAACGCATGTGATGTCTCTAAAAGAACAGACAATTTGATTGGTTCATTTGAATTTTCATGACATGAAATTTCATTGGTTAGATTTGTCTGCAGTGTAGATATATGACCGAGCATGATTGAGTTTGTTTTAATGATTTCTTCTCATTGTGTCTTCATATGTACAGTTCATTATGTAACATACTAATTTTCAAATCTGGAACAGCATTTCATAAAGAATAATATTGTACAACATGTATAAAGTTAAAATATGTACATTTCATTATTTGATTGAGAAAAGTAAATACATTATTGTTGTTTTCGAGAGCAAATGTTGCTATCTTGTATAGCAGGGAAATAGTGTCTGAGATGTATTGGAGAAAAACTCAGAATAAATAGAAAATCAAAGAAGAACAAATCTTGTGTCAATCTTCTGATAGTGAGGAGTACAAAGCTCAAACTGTTCATGAAAGCAGTTGTTAAACACTCCAACATATAAGGGGTTGCTCTCAAAATGAGTCGGGAGTTTGCTAAATCTGCAGCCAAGCAGTGGTCAAACAAAATTACAAAAAAGATCAGATGTTTCAGTTAAAGATGTTATGTAATTAACCAACCAGAAAATAAAAACAATGAGAAAATGTGGTACAATGTTTCACAAACCTTAGGCTACCGTATTTCTTCTATTTTTTTTTTAGCAGTTTTGAGCCAAAATCGGCCTTGAATGTTCGAACATTAGAAGAAATATTCAGTATACGGCACATTTTATAATGTTCGAAATTAGAAGACAAATGTTGAGATTTTTCTTTGTTCGAAATATTTAGAAGTGAATTTAGCTTTCTACGCTTGAGAAAAATTACGTGTTCAAAAAATTAGAGTGTTCGAAAAAATAGAAGAAATACGGTAACTACGATACTGTAAAAGAGTGTGGCAAGCAGCTTAAATGATTCAAATGGTCATAAACGGTCCGTTACGAGTCCAGTTCACTCCGCTTTCTTCCTGGGTTCCTTTATCTCCTGTCCAGTCCTGTTGTCCACTCCTTGTGAAATCCACACGTTTCAATCTCCACAAGACAGTCCTGTATCCATTGATAAACGACGTTCAAGTCCAGATCTGAACCTAGGAACAACAATGTGGGAATCTCTCAACAATGTCTACTTTACAGTGAAATTTCACCAAATCTCCAAAAAGGGACTTCTGTGCTCCAATAACTAATCATTCCACTCACACGCTTTTGCATGAAAACACCGGTCGACAGTCCAGTAGTTCCTAACCAGTTTTACAATCTCACATAATGAGATGGCTTCAGACAACCTCTCTCAGTATTACAGACTGTCGCTTGTTCATACAATTCAATCACAGGTCGGATATCACACTGTTAGTCACAAACTGAGGAATTCGTCCCTCTGCTGATGATGATGAAATTGTAGTTTAAGGGTGGCTTCTCAAGGGATTTCGCAGCTCCCCTCTGTTGCCAACACTCCTCTTTCTTATATAACTCAAATACAACTTTCTAGGAAATGATGTCATACAGAGATCAATAAAGAACTTCCTTTAAAAATTGTTATCGGATCATGAACATATTTCATGATGTTCCGAAATATTCTAGAACTTGCTGGAACATTCTCCATAGTTCTATGCCAAAAATAGAATAAACAATGAATGCAGAGTGAGGTGATTGTCATAGGACAAGGCATGATGATGTTGGAGAGAGAATTTGTTAGAGGTGTTTATCGAGTACCCGAGTCTGATAACCATTGTAGAAGCCCTTGACATCGCATCGACCCTCAACGCAATGCGATGTTAACGGTCGACATGACGGCCCTTACAATCACAATTGCCCTCGCGAGGTTAAGGGTCGATCTAGCCCGAAAACATCGGCTAAGGAGTCTATTTTTTTGGTTGTTGTTGCTGAATCTGACTCCTTACCTCGAATGACTGATAGAGCCTGAAATGAAAATAACTAAATAAGACGTCAATCGCTCGAGATCTTTAACTGCACACGGCGTGGGGAATTGAGACAGAGGCACAACAAGCATTTTATCGAATAAATAATATGATTTGGCATCTCCAGCACTATGACAATCACCTAATGACTCCTGGAATCTGCCATCAAACACTGATTTTGTCAGCAAAACCGTTGTTTCTTTCTCCACAGTTTACAGGGACATATACACAGAATGGGGTTGACCTTTTGGCTCACGTCATCAAGAAATAGATCCATATCGGTTTTAAACCAATAGCGACGTGTGTTTATTCACTTGATCAGAAAGGTCACGAGATAAAAATAGCGAAGGTCATATTCTCACAAGATGTCAGAAAGGCGCGAAAACTTTAAAATCAATCGAGGTTTTTCTCACACATTTGATCACATTTTGTCAGCATCAACACAGTCATGATAGATGGTACATGGACAAAGAAGCTCAGGTCGGTCAAACTGTATCAAATTGGCATATTATTTATCTCCCGTTTCGTTATTTTCGTCAGCGAAAGATTGCGAAAAGACACTTTTCGGAACAGCAGATGTTATCGCGAAAATTTAACCTACCCTCAATCTGAGCTGTGATAGGAATGCCATACCCCTTACCCTATATTTACCTATCACAGCCAGAGTTTCTGAATTAGGGTCGAGCTTGTCGATATTTTGACCCTTTGAGGCTTTGCGATGTTAAGGGTCGACATGATGGCCCTTAACATCACAATTGTAATTGTGATGTGTATATCGTGACATTTAACGTTTTCACATTTTGACCGCATTTTTCAGAGCCTGTGTGAGTGGTAACCCAATACTCTCTTCCAAGTGACGCTTGGTGTTCATGATGGTTCGGCGCGTGGAATCGCACTTCCCCGTATCAATCGGTCAACGTCAGCTCCCCAACGTCAGTTTGGTCAGACATGCCATATGATATCACCAATACGAGCTATATGCACGACCGTATCTGCGTTTTCTCTACTAATCTCCGATTGCGGTGTGCACGATAACGCCATGATCACACCATGGCTACACTGTATGGCTCTACAAGTTCCACTGAACCTGAATTCGGCCCACATATACCCATTTTACCTCCTCGACGTTAAGGGTCGATGCGATGTTAAGGGCTTCCACAAACAATGAAAGAGTTATTTGGGACTTCGATACCGATGTTGCAGTCCCCATTTCTATGTATATGTGCTTGAATTTAGAGGGCACCAGAAGAAGGAACCTGGAATTAAAATCTCAAGAGAGAATGTTTGTCAACGATTGATTTGTATTAGCAGCCCATCGAATTAGCCACTCGGCAACCGCACAAGTTGAGGTACAGGCACCATTCTCGTAATAACTTTGTCATATAAATAAAAAACTCAATACGCGAACAACGTGGTCAACACGTTTGTCTATATCTTACCTGGATAGATTGTGGCCAACCTGCGTGATATTTATTGTACCTTTATATTCAATACCCTCTGAGAATGGTATCACTTTGAAGTACGGTACAGTGTTCTGTCCGGCAATGATCTGACACCATCTGTGTGACATCAGTCTACTCAGTACGCAATAAAGTACGCATTTAGAAAAAGACTTACCACATACATGTAGCTTCATATGAATTCAGGCCAATTTTGAGCCTGCATGCATGCGTAATCCACTGCAAATATTATCACAGGTAAATCAAGAATGACAATTTTGAGAGATAGTCTGAACTCACAATGTCAGACGACACTTTTTATATGTCATTCATACTTTATTCTTTCGCGATGTATTGCCCAGAAGGTTATGCAGACAGGCACATTATGGGACAGAAAATAAGGCAATTTTATGACTGAATTTGATTTTCAGAAATGTATATTTTGGGTCAAGGAGGAATATCTCAAACCAGACAGAAATCCCGAGCTCCGGATAACTTCCTCGTCGTCGCCATTTTGAATTTGACCCTGGAACCGGTGGAAAATACAGCATAACCTCTGTAGGTGGCTCTTTCTAGATAGACATAAAATACATAAATTCGAGGTAAATATTATTTCAAAAGGGTGGAAATCCGTCGGTATTTAAGCTATTATAATTAAAAAAAACCATTCTCAGCTGATCGGATGCTAAAAAGTTCAACAGAGTTACTTCCAATACTGAATATTTTGGCTAAAGTTATTTACCATCGTCGATTTTAATTGATCTCTTGTCCAGCAACCCTAGTATTTTCAACACAGTGCGTTTATAGATAACCAACATCGCGTTCTGGAATCGTAACGTTACAGGAAGGAGGGTATCATCGATCCCAGATATTTATAGACGGTCCCTTACCTGGGTTAAGTTATTGACCAATGAGTGATGTTCACATTTTTATCCGCGGTCTTGTGTTGGGTACAAGCTGTCGAATGGCATTGAAAAGCCGACCAGTATCTATCGCTTATCTGATTAGGGCCTACACTGTTTGTGAGAGACGCTGAAGTCGCGGCAATTGCTACTGACTTTGTTTTCCGTGCCAACAGATCTGAATGCATGAATCTACAATTTCTACTGGATGTCCTCTAATTGGCGGGAATTTCTGCTCTTCAATAAACGTCAGGACAAGGAGTCGATGATTTTGTGAATGCAGTTCGCCTTTAACTGAGAAGAATGAGACTTCAAAACAGAAATAAACCTATAAGAACCAAAATTCGACGAGGATGGGATTCGAAAACTTTTTATAAGTCATTCATACTTTATTCTTTCGTGATGTATTGCCCAGAAGGTTATGCAAATACACACATAATGACACAGAAAATAAGGCAATTCTATGACTGAATTTCATTTTCAGAAATTTCTCTTCTGGGTCAAGGAGGAATATCTCAAACCATAGACAGAAATCCCGAGCTCCGGTTAACTTCCTCATCGTCGCCATTTTGAATTTGACCGTGGACGCGGTGGGAAATACCGCATAACCTCTGTAGATGGCTCTTTCTAGATAGACATGAAATCTATAAATTCGAGATAAATATTATTTCAAAAGGGTGGAAATCCGTCGGTATTTGAGCTATTATAATAATAAAAAAATCCTCAGCTGATCGGATGCTCAAAAGTTCAACAGAGTTACTTCCAATCCTGAATATTTTGGCTAAAGTTATTTACCATCGTCGATTTTAATTGATCTCTTGTCCAGCAACCCTAGTATTTTCAACACAGTGCTTTTATGGATAACCAACATCGCGTTCTAGAATCGTAACGTTACAGGAAGGAGGGTATCATCGATCCCAGATATTTAGCGTACGTATTTTATAGACGGTCCTTTACCTGGTTAAGTTATTGACCAATGAGTGATGTTCACATTTTTATCCGCGGTCTTGTGTTGGGTACAAGCTGTCGAATGGCATTGAAAAGCCGACCAGTATCTATCGCTTATCTGATTGACGGGACTCTTTCTCAAAATATATTAAACAAGTTCCAGCCGTTAAAAAGTCTCTAATATGCATACACTGTGAGAGACGCTCAATTAAGTCGCGGCAATTGCTACTGGCTTTGTTTTCCGTGCCAACAGATCTGAAAGCATGAACCTACAATTTCTACTGGATGTCCTCTAATTGGCGGGAATTTCTGCTCTTCAATAAACGTCAGGACAAGCAGTCGATGATTTTGTGAATGCAGTTCGCCTTTAACTGAGAAAAATGAGACTTCAAAACAGAAATAAACCTATAAGAACCAAAATTCGACGAGGATGGGATTCGAACCCACGCGTGGAGAACCCAATGGATTAGCAGTCCATCGCCTTAACCACTCGGCCACCTCGTCAAGCTGGCATAGAGAAACCATTCTCATAATAACCTATAGTCATATAAATAAATTTGAAAAAAAAAATCAATTTTCGAGCAACGCGGCTAACGCGTTTGTCTATATCTCACCTGGATACAGGTAGATTGTGGCCAACTTGCGTAATATTTGTTGTATACCTTTAACCAGTACTCTTTTGGAATGGTACAAATTTGAAGAAAAATGTCCTATCCGGCAATAATTTCACATCACGCTTGTAACTGTGTGCATTGATATATCTGCGCGACATCTTGAAGTCTACTCAGTAATGATTAAGTTACGCATTTAAAAAGCAAATGACTTTTACCACATACCTGTAGTTTCGTATCCATTCAGCCCAAATTTAAGATTATATGCATGCGTAATCCTCTGCAAATATTATCACAGGTAAATCAAGAATGACAATTTTGAGAGATAGTCTGAACTCACAATGTCAGACGACACTTTTTATATGTCATTCATACTTTATTCTTTCGTGATGTATTGCCCAGAAGGTTATGCAAATAAACACATAATGAGACAAAAAATAAGGCAATTCTATGACTGAATTTGATTTTCAGAAATTTCTATTCTGGGTCAAGGAGGAATATCTCAAACCATAGACAGAAATCCCGAGCTCCGGTTAACTTCCTCATCGTCGCCATTTTGAATTTGACCGTGGACGCGGTGGAAAATACAGCATAACCTCTGTAGGTGGCTCTTTCTAGATAGACATGAAATCTATAAATTCGAGATAAATATTATTTCAAAAGGGTGGAAATCCGTCGGTATTTGAGCTATTATAATAATAAAATAATCCTCAGCTGATCGGATGCTCAAAAGTTCAACAGAGTTACTTCCAATACTGAATATTTTGGTTAAAGTTATTTACCATCGTCGATTTTAATTGATCTCTTGTCCAGCAACCCTAGTATTTTCAACACAGTGCGTTTATAGATAACCAACATCGCGTTCTAGAATCGTAACGTTACAGGAAGGAGGGTATCATCGATCCCAGATATTTAACGTACGTATTTTATAGACGGTCCCTTACCTGGTTAAGTTATTGACCAATGAGTGATGTTCACATTTTTATCCGCGGTCTTGTGTTGGGTACAAGCTGTCGAATGGCATTGAAAAGCCGACCAGTATCTATCGCTTATCTGATTGACGGGACTCTTTCTCAAAATATATTAAACAAGTTCCAGCCGTTAAAAAGTCTCTAATATGCATACACTGTGAGAGACGCTCAAGTCGCGGCAATTGCTACTGGCTTTGTTTTCCGTGCCAACAGATCTGAAAGCATGAACCTACAATTTCTACTGGATGTCCTCTAATTGGCGGGAATTTCTGCTCTTCAATAAACGTCAGGACAAGCAGTCGATGATTTTGTGAATGCAGTTCGCCTTTAACTGAGAAAAATGAGACTTCAAAACAGAAATAAACCTATAAGAACCAAAATTCGACGAGGATGGGATTCGAACCCACGCGGGGAGACCCCAATGGATTAGCAGTCCATCGCCTTAACCACTCGGCCACCTCGTCAAGCTGGCATAGAGAAACGATTCTCATAATAACCTATAGTCCTATAAATAAATTTGAAAACAAAAAATCAATTTTCGAGCAACGTGGCCAACGCGTTTGTCTATATCTCACCAGGATACAGGTAGATTGTGGCCAACCTGCGTAATATTTGTTGTATACCTTTAACCAGTACTCGTTTGGAATGGTACAAATTTGAAGAAAAATGTCCTATCCGGCAATAATTTCACATCACGCTTGTAACTGTGTGCATTGATATATCTGCGCGACATCTTGAAGTCTACTCAGTAATGATTAAGTTACGCATTTAAAAAGCAAATGACTTTTACCACATACCTGTAGTTTCGTATCCATTCAGGCCAAATTTACGATTATATGCATGCGTAATCCTCTGCAAATATTATCACAGATAAATCAAGAATGACAATTTTGAGAGATAGTCTGAACTCACAATGTCAGACGACACTTTTTATATGTCATTCATACTTTATTCTTTCGTGATGTATTGCCCAGAAGGTTATGCAAATAAACACATAATGAGACAGAAAATAAGGCAATTCTATGACTGAATTTCATTTACAGAAATTTCTATTCTGGGTCAAGGAGGAAATCTCAAACCATAGACAGAAATCCCGAGCTCCGGTTAACTTCCTCATCGTCGCCATTTTGAATTTGACCGTGGACGCGGTGGAAAATACAGCATAACCTGTGTAGGTGGCTCTTTCTAGATAGACATGAAATCTATAAATTCGAGATAAATATTATTTCAAAAGGGTGGAAATCCGTCGGTATTTGAGCTATTATAATAATAAAAAAATCCTCAGCTGATCGGATGCTCAAAAGTTCAACAGAGTTACTTCCAATACTGAATATTTTGGTTAAAGTTATTTACCATCGTCGATTTTAATTGATCTCTTGTCCAGCAACCCTAGTATTTTCAACACAGTGCGTTTCGCGTTCTAGAATCGTAACGTTACAGGAAGGAGGGTATCATCGATCCCAGATATTTAACGTACGTATTTTATAGACGGTCCCTTACCTGGTTAAATTATTGACCAATGAGTGATGTTCACATTTTTATCCGCGGTCTTGTGTTGGGTACAAGCTGTCGAATGGCATTGAAAAGCCGACCAGTATCTATCGCTTATCTGATTGACGGGACTCTTTCTCAAAATATATTAAACAAGTTCCAGCCGTTAAAAAGTGTCTAATATGCATACACTGTGAGAGACGCTCAAGTCGCGGCAATTGCTACTGGCTTTGTTTTCCGTGCCGACAGATCTGAAAGCATGAACCTACAATTTCTACTGGATGTCCTCTAATTGGCGGGAATTTCTGCTCTTCAATAAACGTCAGGACAAGCAGTCGATGATTTTGTGAATGCAGTTCGCCTTTAACGGAGAAAAATGAGACTTCAAAACAGAAATAAACCTATAAGAACCAAAATTCGACGAGGATGGGATTCGAACCCACGCGGGGAGACCCCAATGGATTAGCAGTCCATCGCCTTAACCACTCGGCCACCTCGTCAAGCTGGCATAGAGAAACCATTCTCATAATAACCTATAGTCATATAAATAAATTTGAAAAAAAAAAATCAATTTTCGAGCAACGTGGCCAACGCGTTTTTCTATATCTCACCTGGATACAGGTAGATTGTGGCCAACCTGCGTAATATTT